>CATIWR010050876.1:0-14790 GCA_949677035.1 Omphalea diandra | reverse complement strand
AATCAATATTATTTTTGTTAGCAATTTTGCTTGTGAGATTAAATTCTCTTCTTGAGTTCTTGAGTGGACTTGGTGAGATTATTGAGTGAAGGCTTAATAATTTCACTAACTTGTTAATTCTGATCTTAAATTGGTTTAGTTGATTTAGGATTTGGGTTAACACAACTTTGAATCTTTATAACTTAGGTTGCTAGAAACAAGTTTTCTAGAGGTCTAGTTGGGATTTGAAGATCAAAACTCCAATACTTATTTTGATAGATCTGGGCAACTATTCTCAAGCATACAGGTAAGAAATCTAATCCAACCTTGTTCGAATCAGTTTGTATAGCTAAGTGAATGTTAGATGTCCAAGTTTTAGAATATTCTTTATGTTAGTTTTAAGAACGTGGTTGTACAACCAAGTAAGTTGGCTATATAACTATCTAAAGGTTGTTTTGGAGGTTTTTAGATTGGGCCTACTTGGGTTTGTAGGCTTAGTTTAGGCATAATCCAAGGTTCCCCTAAGCTTTGCCCCTTTCTTCTATGACCTTTCTTATACTCTTTTGAGAGTTGATTATATCAGTTCTCATTACTGGACTTATATCCTAAGGCTTAAAATCCAATGCTCACACCAAGGCATCAACCATCACATTCTCTTATTGGGAGAGGTGATGAAACATAACTGTGAGCATTGGATTTTAGGTCTTTGGGAAGCAAGCCTAATAATGAGAAACTACTTGAATTCTTCCCTAAAGAATAAGGAAGAAAGTGCATAAAGAAGTGGTCGAACCTTAGACAAACCTTAAACCAAACCCACCCCACAAAAGCCAAGTATATAAGCCCAATTATAGAATTTCAATAGAGGTTTATAGAACCAATTAGAAGGCTATATAACCTACTTGAATGGTTGTACAAAAATCTATTAAAAGCTAAAAAGCCTAAAGCTTCTAAAATAGTGACCCCGATAGCTTAATTGGCTGCACAACCAAATGATTGTTTGTAGAGATAACCTTTTAGCTATCTAGAGAACTTCATAACCCTAATTTTAGAATATTTTACAATCTTATCTATATTAGAGAGTGAAGGAGTAAGATAAGATGTGATATGTGCTATATAGCAAAAACATACCCCTTCTTTCTCTATAAATGCCCCAACTCTTGAGTGGCGAGGAGGAGCCCTAATTTTCCTAACAAAACTTTGCCAAAATTGATTCTCAAACCCTAAAAACACCTCTCCCAAACTAAAAACACACATACCTAATTCACACAACCTAAAAGATTCAAGGTAAAACCAAGCTTTTCTCAAGCTTTTTACATTTTTTCTCTGTATATGGAGAAAATTCTAACAATTAATTGCCTTTGAGGGCAAAAGGAAACATTTTGAGCATCTAAGGTCTCTTCCCTCCACCCCTCTCCAATGCCTTTCCTCTCTTCTTCTTCATTTTTGATTTTAGTTTTAGTAGGCCTAGTAGGCTGTGTAGATGAATAGTGGTATGTACAAACTATTAGGTGGTCTTAATGCTTTGTACAACCTTCTAGTACTACTCACAATGCTATTCACAATACTTTTCCTTGTGTTGGTTTCTGATGGTTTCTTAGTTCTTTTAACCTCTTCTGCAAATTGTACCTAAATCTTAAACCCAATCTCTGATGGGTAAAGATGACTTGGGCCTTTTAATAGACTTATTAAGCTTAGAATCCATTCTAGCCTAAAATTTTATCCCAACCAAAGTCAGGTGGTGACTCCCTTCATTTAAGGGTGGTATCAATGTATTACCCCATTTCCATCCCCCATTGACCAGTTGGTTTTCCATAAGGGGTTCAAACATCATAGAGCCTAAAGGAAGGATCGCTCAAAGATCGATAACATGCCATAGGGTTGAACCAATGCATAACCCTTGTCCTTTTGATCCCTAGATGATCGATAATGTGAACGAGCCTAATAGGCCCAATGGATTAATGGAGTGGCACATGGAATTTAAAGCCCAAAATATGGAGCATGTACTTTTAGTGGTTGGAATTAGTGGTTCATTGTCAAGCCCAAAAAAATTACCATTTCAATGCAATTTCAATTGTGGATACTTTCTATGGGCCCTCGCTAACAGGCCCCATCAAATTAGAATAAAGTCAAAAATTTCACGTTAGGATAAGAATGAATAATACATAAATGGATAAGGTTGTCTTAATTAGAACATAATAGATAATATTTTAGTTAAGATAAGATAACATGTCCTAATACAAGCTTAATTGGCCCATGGATAGGGATGAGTTAAAGTCCATATCATTAAGTCAAAGTCAATCAGTTAAAGTTCAAGATACACTAAGATTTTACTTTGTTGGCATTGTCTCCCTAAACTCATCCAACCTCTTTCTTATTGGCCTAATTAGATTTTCCATACATATTTCAGATATTTTATTAGTTTTTATGCTTCTAAACAACTTAAGAAAGATTCTTGTAATATCTTTCCTTGTGATGGCCAAATACCATATGGATCAATCTCTTGGCTTTCTTTTCTTGCTTGTTTCATTAAGATTAGTGATTTTAGCATGTTTTAGGTGGCCAACTCATTATGGTTGAATTTCACTTAGAATTTTAGGGGTTTTCTTTTTATTTCTGAGCGTTGTGAAGGCTATAAAGCCTACCATTTGACCAAGCATAATTAATCAAAGAATTTTTATTTTCTTGGCATATTTGCTTTGTGAGATTGATTTCTCTTCTTGAGTTCTTGAAAGGACTTGTTTGGATCATTAAGTGAAGGCTTAATGATTTCACAAAATATTTAATTTTAATCTTAAATTGACTTAGTTAATTTTGGATTCGAATTAGAACTACATAAAATCTTTGTAACTTTGATTGCTAGAATTAGGTTTTCTAGAGGTCTAATTAGGATTTGAAGACCAATTCTCCATTGCTTGATTCTTGAACCATTAAGCCTTCACCCAATGATCTCACCAAGTCCTTTCAAGAATTTAAGAAGAGAAATCAATCTCGCAAACTAGTTAATTTTAATCTTAAATTGGCTTAGTTAATTTAGGATTTGAATTAGAACTACTTTAAATATTTATAGCTTAGATTGCTAGAATTAGGCTTTCTAGAGGTCTAATTGAGATTTGAAGATCAATTATCCATTACTTGATTCTTGAAAGATTTAAGGCTTGTGTCTAAGTATACAGGCAAAGATTTATCTAACCTCTTTTGTATCAGTAATAGTCACAAATAAAATTTCACTCTTTTAAGTGCAGCTGCAAAATTGAGGTGCTCATTATGGCGATTCCACTAGGGACTAATAGAGTTGACTTCACGAATCTTTGGTTTATGTTCGTATTTTGCCTTTATTAATCAAGTTCTCTTTGTATTATGTAGTCTTCACACTTTAACTTGTGCTTTATGTATACCCTTTAGACAAAATGATGGGCTCTCCAAACTTAAGACTTAAGCTCCAATAAGGCTTAAGCGATGGTGCGGGGGGTTCATTACACTAGAGTCAAGTACCTTTAGATATGTTAAATAGGTGTATATGTCAATTGTCCCTTAAGCTAGTACTACAATGACCTTTTGAACCAAATAGGTGCATGTAGGAACCTTAGAACCATGGAATAAGATGTTAAATGATTGCATTTTAATCAAGAAGTTGTTCAAGATTAGGAGTTATGGAAATGGAATTATGGTCATATCCTAAGTGCATATTTTAACACTACATTAAAAAAAAAAAAATACTTGATTGAAGCCCAAAATGATTGATTTTTTGCCTAAAAATTGGGGTCTATTTATCAAGATCTATTAACATTGACCTAAGACATAAAAATCAATATTTTTTGATACATTGTGGGTCTCATAACTCATTATAGAGCACAATTTTCAAACTCTCACTGTCAAGCTTTAAAATATGCCCACTTTCTTTATAAATCCTTCATGCCTGTTGAATAACAAAGATGTGCATTTCAGGTATGGCCATGTTCCATCACTTTTAGGCTCACCATCAATCTTGGTTGGTTTGAAGGACCTCTAAATTCAATACCCCAAGTTGGTATTTGAATTGATCACCTATCCTAAGAAGATCCTATTGTCCCTTGGTGCCATAAAAGAGGGGTTGAATAAGGCAATTACAAGTAAAAGCAATTAAATATATGTGCAAAAACAAAGAAGAATTGAAACATGTAGTTTATAGAGGTTTGACACAATCCTGCTTACATACTCTCCTCTAGTTTTCCACTAAAGCCTTTCATTATCTAGCTTACAAATGTTATCAACCACTTTTCCAACAGTAGTTTTCAGGCACTACCAAGCCATTACAAGTAGACTTTTGGATGCTACTAAAATTTTTTCCCAAATAAGTTTACACGTACTATCTTAGACCTTTCACAAATAAAGGTTTTAGATCTTCTAAGATCTCATAACCAAAAGCTTTGTCAAAATAATTTATAACTTAAAGATGAGAAAAAGCACTCTCACTCAATTAATAAACAATATAGAATACACTCACAAGATATGCTTGATTTGGTGGAGAGTTTTGAAAGAATTCTTAAAGCCACACTTGTTTCACCCTTTTATTTAAAGATTGCTTTCATAATAGAAAATACTCACTTTTTACCATTTTCTCTACTTATTTATGTTATAGGAAGGTCATTTTATAGACAATGACATATAACTAGCCGTTAGAAAGAAGGTTGTCACTCAATGTCACATAGTAGTCACTTAATGCCTGTTGGACAGTCTCTATGCTTGTTATTAGGTGAGCATACAATGTCAACAGTCATTGATCTCATTGAAACACTTATTGGAACTAGCTGTTAGAGAGAGATTTGCCTAGACCCTTCTCTTCTAACTTTCTTAATTTTTTAGTCACCAACTCCTTCAATGATTGTTAGAGTTTCTCAACGTTTGTTGGAATTCAACTTGAACTCTTATTGAGATATGGATAATGCATGTTGTAATTTTCTAGGAGGAAGTGAACTTAATGCTATATTTTTTAAGATTTTCTACATTGTTTTAATGATAGTTGGTGAGCTTCTAATGCTTGTTGAGAAAGATCTCAATGTCTATTGCAAATATGAAGGTTCCAATGCCCATTGATAAAAATCTAATGCTGGTGATGACACTTTGAGAGTTTTATTCATATCAAGTCACTTTGTTTAATGCCTGTTGTGAAAATGCAAAACCTGTTGAGATGTCGATGAGCCATGCCCATTACAAAATTGCAATGCCTATTATTGAAGATCAATTTCCAAGGTTCAAGTATTTGATTCATCTAATGCCTGTTGACTCTTTAGAGAGCTATTGGTTGAGGGGTCCAAAGACCTTTACTCGTACTCAGTGATGCTCCAATACCTGTTGAGAATCTTCAATGCCCATTGATGAAGTACCAATGCTTGTTGAAAGGCAGTAACATCTGTTGGCTATGGATACTTAGAGTTTTTACCAAAACTCTTTTTCCACAACCTTTTGATCAAAAGATTGATGTACCTATAAGATTTTACACACCAACTTGGACAAGTTTAGCTTTTAGATGTCTTTGTAATCATAAAAAAAAGCTTGGTTCACTAAACTCCCAAGCTATGTTCAATAGACACTCTATACCTACTTGTGTAGGAGAAATACGGTTGGAAGGCAATGTACTTATTCTTTGCATATGCATCACTGTCATTCATACATACATTCATTTTTTTTTGGCATTATAACATTATCTAATTTATTGCTTTAAGTTCTTGGAACTCATAAAGAACAAAAGATAACTCATAAGCACTATAAAACTTAATCAAGATGGAAGGGTTGAAACTCTAAGAACTTAAAGAAAGGATTAAAGACATTATAAAGATCAAGGTGGAATTGACAACATATTAGTACATCGAAAAGAAGAAGGGTGGTCAAACATATCTTAATGGATGATTTGTTACTAGAAAAGCCAACTGATGGCAGAATGGAGTCACGTGTCTATGAAATTGAGAAAGATGAGCCTATGATGAAGTTGGGAAGTGCTAGGCCTTTCACTAGCATGAACCAACCATTGTCTAAGATATTTGAGGAGTTGAAGAATAGATGGATACTTAAACTGCTCAATCTTAAGCCTTTGCCAAACCCACTATTTAGGGGCTTTGTGCTAGGTACCTTTGTAGCTTTCACCAAGCCCATGGTTATCATACTAACACATGTAAATGTCTCAAGCATGAAGTCCAAAATCTTATTGATTATGGGGAACTATCAAACTTTGTGAGACTAAGTGATTGTTTTAACACTAAGCCTAAAACAACTCTTAACTCCTTTTTAAACCAACTCTTAGTTGAAACCTCTTCAAGCCTAAAAGGAAAAGAATCATTCCCACCAACATGTCAAGGACAACCTCTTATGCGAAACCTAGTTATAATAAGTTTGTAGGAAATCTTGTTACTAAGTGCTCATCTAGCACTTAAAAGGGAGAAAGAGCACATTCCAAGTAATTCCTACACTAGATTGAATTGCAATCCCAACATGCGAAAATGAAGGCAATTACCTTAAGCTCCCAGGGATTTTCTAAGCTTGAGATATCCCTATCCAAAGTCTTTGAAAGACTTCAAAAGGAAGGGGTTCTACATCCTCTAGACCTTCATCAAATCCCCTGCCTAAGAATTATAATGCCAATGCATTTTGTGCTTACCACAAGGGTACTAGTCACCACATAAATGAGTGCTAAAGGCTTCATCATGAAATCCAAAACCTTACTAATTCAAGGATGATGCTCAATCTCACAACACTAAATGGCCACCCAAACTAAGAGCTTGAACAAGAGTTCATTTATCTAAGCCAACTTTTAATAAAGGCTTTTGATGATATATATGGAATAAAGCCCCTAAAGGATAAAGGTATAACTATGGCACTTTAAAGGGTGAAAGAAAAGGTAGAAATTTTGAAAAGCCAATTAATGTGTAGGAAGAAGAAGACTTTAATGCTAAAGGCCCAATCAACATATGAGAGGGAATGGAATTTAGAAATTTACAACTTAGTCAGCCTTCATTTGAAACATGGAGAAAGCCAAAGGAAGAAAGGTTACATCACATATATGATCTAAGCTACTCAAACATTCCTTATTTTCAAGGTATAGTATTTAGTGTTGGTGCTTAAAGAACATTATCCAAGATCATTTTGAGAAGAAATGACTATTGAACCAGAAAAGGAATCACAACAACTTAGAAAAAGGCATAATTTTGCTTTCTTCCCTCAACTAATCTTATCTTAGCTATAAACATTGTTGGCCTTTATGCACCAAGAAGGGGGTTGAATTGGTGAGTAATTTGTGTTGGCCCTTGAGCACCAAGAAGAGGGGTTGAATTGATAGAAAATTTTAAAAATTAGAGGGAAGGTATTGAAAAATGACAATAAAAGAAGTAGGAGAGGAGTTAGAGACATCAGATTTTATAGTGGTTCAGGTGTTAACAAACCCTGCATCCACTCCTTAATTCTTTACAATTAGGCATTCTACTAATACTAAATGATGTTTCCAAGCTCACACCAAACTTTTGCACTTTTTTATGGTTCACACACAATCTTACAACTTATGTTTCAAGGCTCACATAAAACCTTTGAAGTATTTTCCCAAAGGTTCACACATAACCTATGTAAGAGTTTTACAACTAGGCTAACTCTCAAACCTAATAACAATGGTGTTTAATGCTCACACCCAATAATACCAACTCACGCACAAGAATTAAAGTTTGAGAAAAAAATTGCAATAGTTTGGGTATATTTAATGCTATTCTCTTGCATTCATGTCTGTTTAGTGGAGTATTTATAGGCAATAACCACTAAAGAAATGTTACACATAAACTATATATAAATCTTCAAGTTGCGCTAGGTAGATCTTGTGTTAATGCCTATCAGATTGAGTTCGCGGTTGTGATTGGACATTCATGATTAGATTTCTCTTCTTGCACTAAAATTACTGAAATCATGGTAGAAAACCCTGTTTGTATCTAATCGCTAGTCCATGTGACATACTTCTCTAGGACACGACTATCATTGTGAATCCTTTTCTTTGATAAAGGAATGTAGCTCCATGAAATCGCGGTCTTGACCATGTCACCCTTGCAAATTTGGTAAGCTAAAAGCTTTCTTAAGATTTTGGCATGCTTTGGTTGTGGACTTCATTCCTTCTAGGAAAATCTAAAAGTTATGTTCATAAATATGGATGCGACTCGTACCGCGAATCCGTTTGCCTCATCTTCTTCCATTCTTCTTACAAGATAACGGTCGTGATTTTGAAGTTCGCTATCGCGAATTAGAAGGCCTTTCACAATACTAGAGATTTAGACTCCTATTCAACTTCCACTATATAAAAATATGCAGAATCAACACTTAAAATTGATGTTAGAACATATCAATCTATATTTGTCAAGATCAAAAGTGAGTTTTGACTAAGGTATAACTTAAGATATCAATTTAAACTTGGAATGCAATTAAACTAATTGAAATTGCTCCCCCTTAATTATAACATGCAAGTTCACTATTTCTCTCCCTCTTTGTCAAGATAAAAAAAAAAAAGAAGATAATTATAGGAATAAGTATAAAGTGATGTAAATAAAGAACAACCATATGTCAAGAACAAATATAGAGGGAATAGAAGTTTCAAATTTTTTTGATATCAAAACAAAAAACACAAACTAAATTTAAACATAGAATAAATAATAAAAATCTATAGGATCACAAACTTAGGCTGAAAGATAAAGGGAACAAACACATAAAAAGAATCATAAGCCTACGTAAGAAAAACTAGAGGGTTGGAGAGATGTCATCATCATCAGTATCTCTAACTTCTTCACTTCCTCCTACTCCTTGCGCCTCATCTTTTTCTGCCACTCCTTGGTCTTCCTCTTCCTTTGGAGTATCATCCCATTCTTCAAAGTCTGTGAGATGGCAAGGTGTTGCACCCACCTTTTCTTGAAGGTTCGCTAGGTCACTATAGAGGTCCAAAAGAAGAAGAAATTTACTTTTAATCATGTGCATCACCTTGTCCAACTTCTTGTTAATGGAAGAGAGAGAGATGGAAGAAGTTTTAGGTTTGGCTTTGGTTAACAAATGGAATTGGTTGGGCACTTTCCTCTATCATAGGCCTCTTCCTTTTTGAAGCATGAGTGGTTTCTTACTTCTTTGCCCTAAGAGACCCCAAAGGATATACATAGGTATTTAGATGGATTGCCTTGGCATTAATCAAATAAGTCAAGTCAAGGAAGTTTTAAGAAGGTGAGTATTTTTTAGTGAGGAATTTCTCATTTTCCTCATTTAGGGCTTCCACAAAAACGATACATGGCTGTGACATAAGAAGGGAGGAGAAATTAGCTTTTAAGCTTATACACATGTGAATCAATTGAACCATAAGGTATAAGCCTATTTGAATTAGCTTGTTTTTGGTTAGGCAAAACAAAAATGTTATGTCTTTTTAGGAAAGATTTTCATTCCCATCACCCCTAGCATTTACGAAGAAAGTGATGATATGGTGAAAAAGCCAATTGGTAAGGGCCTTAATGTATTTGGCTAGAGATATTTTAGGGTATGTTTGGTTTCAATTGAAATCTCTAACCAAAATTTAGAATAAATGACATCAAGTGTAGATATAATAAAAGGAATGTTATACCCCACATGAAGGTTGAAAAGAGTAGAAAGTTGGGCAAAGGTTATAAAATGGGGTTCCCTAAAAGCCCTAAAATCCAAACCGTTCAAACTTGATTTTGATTCTGCTCTCCTGCTCAATCTAATAATGCACATAAACTCCTTGACAATCTCCTCATACCCTAATTCATCCCTAAAGATGAATTCATTACAGCCTAGGTTCGAAAGAAAGGCATAGATTTTAACCCTAGTTCTAAATGATTTAAGAAGAAAGGTAATAGGAAATTTATTGGCTTGGATGATTTTGTTGGAGTTTACTTTATACCTGTCTTTTTCTTCTTTGGTTGTTCCCATCATTTGGTGAAGGGGAGAGGGCTTGGAGGTTGGGCAATGCCCTTCCCTTTCTCTACCCTGGTTATTTTTTTAAGTGTGAGAGAGTTTAAAAGGATTAAAAGAATAAATGAATGATAGATGAAGATAAAAGGTAAAAGTGTATAGAGGAGTGTTAGGATGGCTTAAATGGGTAGAAAAATGATGAAAAATGGTAATAAAATGGTAAAAAATGCATTAAATTTAACACTGATTGACAGTCAAATCAATTAATGACTGACAGTTACCAGAATTTGTAGTTGCTATTAGCTGGTCAGGATCGCTAATTATGAATTTTATGAGTAATAGATTAGATTTCCTTAAAAAATGGAGTCACCAATCAAAGAATTTGAATTATGAAAAAATTTACAGTGGTGATCTAAAGTTGCAGCAACGAATTAAGAGTTCAACAGAAAATTGATGAGTGCCTTTAAGTAGTGATTGTGAATTATGTGGCAAAAAGAAAAATAAATAAAGACTAAGAATTGGCCTTTCAAGATATGATTAACTTAATGTAGTGATGATTAATTCAAGCAAATTGGCATAAAAAAGCACAATTGCCTAAAGAATTAACACATCTAAAAGCAATCAATATATATAATTATCAAACATATTATTCAATCAATCAAATTGACAAACACAATGAAGAAAATAAGGTGGGATCAATTTTCACCCTAGGGAATTTCCATCAAGCATCCATAGATCCCTCTTAATAAAGTTCATCCTTTCGTCAATAAGAGGTTTAGTGAAACTATTTGTAAGTTGATGATTGGTGTCAATCAACTTTAATACCACCTTACCATTTTGGTCATTATCTCTAAGAAAATGATGTCTAATGTTAATGTGTTTGCTTCTCAAATGTTGGATGGGATTTTTTGAAAGATTTATTGTTCTTGTCTTATCACATTTGATGGGAATGTGATCAACATCTTTGCATAATCCTTGTGTTGTTTCATCTAAAGAACTTGGGTGCAACAATAACCCACCACTACATATTCCACTTTGACGGTAGATAAGGCAATCAAAACTTGCTTTTTACTAAACCAAGAAACTAAACATTCACCTATAAATTGGTAAATTCTAGAAGTGCTCTTTCTATCTAATAAACTACATGCACAATTCGCATCCAAATAGCCAAGAAGACTAAATGATGAATTCCTAGGATACCATAATCCTAAATGCAATATGCCATGTAAATATTTAAGAATCTTTTTGACAACATTTAAATGAGATTCCTTAGGAAAAGATTGAAACCTAGCACACATGTAAACACTAAACTTAATGTCAGGTTTAAAATAAGTGAGTTAGAGAAGAGAACCAATCATACCTCTATATCTCTTTTGATCAATTGGCTTACCCGATTCATCTTTGTCTAACTTGATGGTTGCACTCATTAGTGTCCTTGCTACTTTGCATCCATCCATACAATCTTTTGAGTAGATACTTTGTGTACTTAGCTTGGTTGATGAAGATACCCTCATTGGTTTGCTTAATTTATAGACCAAGGAAGAATTTGAGCTCACCCATCATGCTCATCTCAAATTTTCTGGTCATATACTCAACAAAATCTTCACAAAGAGATTCATTAGTGGCTCCAAATATAACATCATCCATACATATATTTGTATAATGAGTGTATCTTTGTTATGGCTTTTGACAAATAAAGTTGTATCAACCTTTCCTTTTTCAAAATCATTTTTGTAAAAAAAATGAACTAAGCCTTTTATACCAAGCTCTTATAGCTTATTTTAAACCATACAAGGCTTTAGTTAATTTTAAAAACATGATTTAGAAATATATGAGATTCAAAACGATGAGGTGTTCCATATAAATATCCTCCTTAATGTGACCATTCAAAAATACACTCTTAGCATCCATTTGAAAATGTTTAAAATTCAAGTGACATGCATATGCTAATAAAATCCTAATGGCCTTTAATCTTGCTATGAGGGCATAGGTTTTATCATAATCAATGTCTTTCTCTCGGTTGTAACCCTTTGTAACCAATTTAGCTTTATTCATAGTAATAAAACCTTGCTCATCTAATTAATAAAACCTTGCTCATCTAACTTATTCCTAAACACCCATTTGAATCCCACAACAGGGTGTTCCTTAGGCCTAGGGATAAGTTCCCATACTTTGCTTCTCTTAAATTGGTTAAGTTCCTTTTGCATAGCAATCACCCAACTCTCATCATCAAGAGCCTTATAAATAGATTTTAGCTCAAATTGGGAAACAAATGCAAGGTAATAATCTAATGCATGAAGTTGAGATTTTGTATTTACTCCATCTGATGTCTCACCAATGATTAGATCCTTTAGGTGATATTTAGAGAATATCTAATTCTTAGGAAGATCTTAAGTTATGTTTTCTACTTATGGTTGAGATTCCTCAACTTCTTGTGATGACTAGTTATGTTAAAGATCAATCACCAATTCTTTTGGAGTTGAATCTAGCTCTAATTTCTCAAAGTCACCTATAAGATTATCAACAAGAGAACCTTTCCTAAGATCAAGTTTGCTAGATCATCAAACACAATGTTGATTGACTCTTTAACAACCATAATATTTTATTGAATTATAGGCTTAGAAAAAATACCTTCATTTTTTTTAGAACTAAAATTTCCAAGGTTGTCCTTCAAATTTAAAATACAACATTTACACTTAAAGACTATAAGGTATGAAATCTTTGGTTTTCTACCATTCCAAAGCTTATAAGAAGTTTTATTGAGAATGGGACTTTTGCAAATACGATTAGCAATATAATAAGAAGTATTGATGACTTCGACCTAAAAGTAATTAGGCAAAAAATACTCATTGAGCATAGTTTTAGCCATCTCTACTAATTTTCTATTTTTCCTCTCTAAAACACCATTCTGCTGTGGTATTCTAAGAATAGAAAAATTATGAGAAATCCTATTCTTTAAGCAATAAGTTTCAAAATATTTATTTTGAAATTCCTTTCCATGGTCACTTCTTATAGAAGAAATGAAGTAACTTTTTACATTTTGAACTCTGTTAGCAAAACTTTTAAAAGCATCAAAAGTGTCATTCTTATGAGCTAAAAAGGATACTCAAGTAAATCTAGAGTAATCATCAACTAGGACATATGCATAATGCTTCCCACTTTAGACTAACATTCCTAGTAAGTCCAATTAAGTCTAAATGGATGAGCTGAAGAGATATAGAGTTACTTATAACATATTTTGCTTTGAAGGAAGTTTGGTGTTACTTACCTATTTGGTAAGGTCAACATTCTTGTTATTGGAGAATTTTAGATTAGGAAGACCTTTCATTAGCTCTTCTTTAAATAAGCTTTGTAGGAGCTCCATGCTAGCATGGCCAAGTCTTTTATGCCAAAGCCAAGGTTTATTGTTAAGAGACACATAAGACACTTAAAGGATTGGTTAGCCAAATTGTCTAAGTCAATTAAGTGCCTTTCCTTTCACCCTTAAAGATTCGTTCTTATATATCGAAGTGGTAACCCGACATTCTATATGGTCAAAGGTGACTTTATTACGTTTATCACATGATTGACTTACACATAACAAATTATGTTGTAAACCTTCTAGTAAAAGAACATTGTCAATAAGTAGATAACCATTCTTACTAATTGTTTCAATGCCAATTACCATACCTTTGGCATTGCTCTCAAAAGTGACATTGCAGCCTTCCTCTTTTATGGCTATGAATAACTTTTTGTTACCCATCATGTGCTTTGAGCACCTACTATCCATATGCCATTCATTGTCTTCATAGGTGGTTACCATACATTCCTACACAATAAAAATAAATCACCTTTGTTTAGGTACCTAAGCATACTTGGGTCCTTATGGGTTAGGTCTTGAAGTGTCCTTTAATTTGAGGTAAGCCTTCCTAATGTAGCAGGAAATGTTTATGTGACCAAACTTCATACGATAGTGACATTGGAGCTTAGACTTGTAAGTCTTTCTCCTATGCATAACTTTAGTATGAGTAAGGGCCTTTTCATACCGTAGAGTTGAGAGTGTGAGCATGTGCATGAATGATTGGGAGTAGAAGAGAATTTTTTATGTGTTTGGGTGAGCATGCTTTTTAGTGCAGGTGAAAGCATGATTAGCCTTTCTAGGATTAGGCTTTGAGCCTTAAGGTGCCTTCCCCTTGCCCTTGGGCTTAGTGCTAGGAGAACTCTTCGCCCTAATTACCTCAATACCAGGTGTTTGAGGTACTGATGCTCTAATGAATGTTGTAAGAAAGGGTGTAGATAAAGACGATCCATTGAAGCCTAACCCATGTCTTATTAGGATAGGTCTTTGAGATACAATTAGTGTATTTAAAGCTTTTATCCCTTTGTGAAACTTAGAAATACAATTTCTAAGCTCAATTAGCTCTCCTTTTAGGGAATCATTTTCTTTTCTCAAGGAATTTAGAGAAGATGAAGACTTAATAAGACTTTCAATAGATTTTTTGAGTTTTTCATTTGAAGTTCTCAACTCACTTATAAGTTCATTTAATAAGTTAAAGTCATTTTATAGTTTTGAGCATTTATTTTTGTAAGTTTTCATTTATGACTTATACCTGTCAGATCTCAAAGTAAAAGCTTTAAGGAGCTCATCATCTATATCATCATATGCATCATAATTATCACTAAAGTGAGGTGAAGAACTTACCTCATTAGAAGAGTCTTCTTGTTCCATGAAATAGAGATTTACCACTTCCTCATCTTCATCCTCCTCACTAGAGCTGTCATTCCAAGCGGCTTTGATGTTTATACATATTTTTCTTATATGGCAGCCTGAGCTTGCTACATGGTCACAGCAATAACTCTCGATATACTTATCCAAATGGTTTGATTCTTTTTTTCAAACAAAGTAGACATATGGGACAA
>CATIWR010050875.1:0-48857 GCA_949677035.1 Omphalea diandra | reverse complement strand
TCCTTCCAAAAAGTCTAAAAGCCAAAATAGATTCACTTCCATCATCAAAATGGAGTGTTGTGATGAACTAAAGGTTAAGTCTTTTATAAGAAAGAAGTGTTGCAAAAGTAAATTTTTTCCAACCTAACCTACCTAGCAACTCTTTCATCTTATCATTAACCTCTAATTGTATAAGTATGGGCTCATCTAAGAAATGATAGGAAATATAAACTCTTGAATTAAGAGATAATAACCTTTCATCTTCTTCATCGATTAAGATTAGAAAGGAAGCATTATATTTAGAGGATAAGTCCTTTGGAGCTTTTTGTTATTACTTTCCCTTTGGCCTTGAAGATAAAGCCCTTGAAGACATAATCGTGTGATGAAAGTGATGTTAGGGGGAGTCATTTTGGAAGAACAAAAAGAAGCTAAGAAATAGCTAAAGGAAAAAGGGAAATATGATGAAATAAAAGACTTTTAAAAAGACTCAAACTTTTAAAAGATGTTTGAGTGAATGTGTGTGTGTAAAAATATAAAGCACAAAAGGGGCATTTATTGAGTAGGGGGAGGTAAAAATTGGTTAAGGTGAGTTCAAATTTCAAATTTGCCTTCATTCCCCTAAAATTTCCCTCTCAAACACAAAAAAAAAAACTCAAGGATGTCATAGTTGCGATAACTGAGGTTAACTTTAGGACTGAACCCACATGGTAGCCTATAATGCATGTCGCAAGCATGATAGTGTACCTGGCTTGGCCCCCTCAGCTGCATCAAACAGGCAGGACAACAACCAAACTTGTTGTCTATAAACTTTAATCCCTTATTAGAAAATTATCTCAAACACATTCTAAACATAAGAACAATGGGTCTTCATTTCCATTCAAACAAACTGAAAACATCAAACAAACATCAATTAACTTCAATCAAACATCATTAAACTTTAATTAAAAATAAAATACATTAGAAATAAAAAGGAAATTCCTACATCTAAAACCTCAAAAATCCATCATCCATAAGATCAATACCTAACCTAAAAGCAACAAAGATTCATTCCTAATTCTTTTTTGGCCTACTCCTCTTGTGGTCTCCCTCTTCCTCTCTTAGGTGTCATTGGCTTAGGTTTCTCTTTCCCTTTCTCTTTCTCCTTCTTACTAGAAGAATTCTTAATCTCTGTCTCTATCCTAATAGCTTTAATAGCTTTGTCCATTTCTACTATCTTTTTAAGAAAAAAAATATGAACTCGTTCTCCTATAGAAAAGCCCTATAATATGTATAAAAGGTTACAAGTTGCTTAGGAGTAAGGGTCTTCTTTGGTGGAGGTGGGATTTTTTGCTTTGGAATACTAAAAGGTGATGGAGAATTGGATAAGGATGGCTCTTCTTTGATCTTAAGTTGCATAGGATCCATTTGCTCTTCTACAGTTGATACTTCAAATGAAAACTATATTAAAAATGTAAATTTTTCTATATATATATATATGCAATGGTTCCTTATCCTAATCCTAGTGAGACCATGAAAATGAAATCCTAATGAGTTTAAATTTCTAAAGCCTCTAGAATCTTTTTACATATCTATACTAAAAAAAAGCTACCTAACTTCATCAAATTTACTATTTTGACATGGGAATCAATTGGAGACAACTCAAGCAAATATCAATAGTATTTTAATGAAAATCTAGACAAGTAACAAACTAAAACATTGAATACATATCAATTATAAAAAAAAAAAAAAAAAAATTGGTTACCACCCTTTGAGCTAAATTACTTTAGTTATCCTGCATTTCCTCCCCATCTTTTTTATAATAAACCTAACCAAAAAACAAAGATTTCATTTACTAATTAAAATAATAACTAACTAAGCAAATAAAAGTTCATAAACTTGCAAAGAAGAGTGTTATCTTAAGGTCTTATAGCTTATCTGTTCTTATCTTGATTGGGGTATAGTAGTGAAATGAAGGACATCTTTGTTCTGTTTTGGCTCCACTCCATAATAAGGCTTGAGACATTGTTCATTCAATTTGAAAACTTCTTTGTGATTTTTTATACCAATATCTTAATGGAAATAAGTTTTCACTATCATAAATGGTCCTGATCATATAGAGTTTAAGTTGCTCAAAAATAACTAACTAAGCAAATAAAAGTTCATAAACTGGCAAAAAAGGACACCATCTTAAGGTCTTATAACTTAACGTTTATCGACTTTGTTAGGATATAGTGGTGAAGTGGAGGAGTTTTTTGTTCTTCATTGGCTCCACTCCATCATAAGGCTTGAGTTGTTGTTCATTCAATTTGAGAACTTTTCTTTGTGATTTTTGATATCACCAGCTCTATGGAAATAAGCTTTCTATGTCATAAATGATCCTAAACATATAGACTTTAACTTGCTTGGAAACAACTTCAAACGAGAGTTAAAGAGTAACACCTATTGTCCTTCTTGAAAATTGTGATGTACAATATGCTTTCCATGTCATTTCTTCATCTTTTCTTTGTAAATCATGGCATTATCATATGAATTCAATCTTAGCTAGGGTTTTTCTTCTCTCTTTTCCTTTTTCTTCATCAATGCTATTTATCTTTCAATAACTTTCTTTCATAGCTGGTCTCTTCATGGCCTTATATACATTAAACTCCACTTGTTCATTTCCCACTCTCAATGTCAACCTCCCTAACTCAACATCCACAAGGGTTATACCTATGGCTAAGAATGGTCTCCCAAATGAGTGGTATCTCTTGATCTTCTTAAAGTTTAGCACCACAAAATCTGTTGGAAAAGTGAATTTATCCACTTTGACGAAAACATCTTTTATTATCCCTACAAGATACTTGATTGATCTATCCACCAACCGTAGTAATATCTTTATTTCCTTGATCTCTCTTATTCCTAATTCTTTAGAAATAGAAAAAGGCATCAAATTAATACTACCCTTAAGATCACAAAGAGCTTTACCAAGTAAATCATTAATAACACAAGGAATAGTAAAACTTTGTAGATCCTTGACCTTTCCAAGAAGCCTATTTTGCATAATAACGATGCACTCTTCTATGAGGGTCACCACCTTATGCTCCTCAAGCTTCTTCTTATTGGAAATGATGCCTTTGAGAAATTTGACATAGTAAGGCATTTTAGCTAATGCTTGAAGGAATGGAATGTTGATGTGTATCTTCTTGAAAGCTTCAAGGAACTGTGCAAAATCCTTCGTTGTTTTATCATCTGTTTGACTCTTGAACCTTTGAGGGTATGGAATGAGAGGCATATATGATTAAACAAATGTTAGTGGAGGGTAAGCTTCTTCATTCTTCTCTTTTTACAAATCCTTTTTCTTTTCCTCTCAAATTGCTTTTTCCTTTGCTTGTTGCTTAAACTTACCAACTTGATTTTCCACCTCTCTTCCACTTCTCAAAGTGATAGCTTTCACATGCTCTTTCGAGTTAACCTCCAAAGTAGAAGGGAAACTCCCATGTTGTCTATATGACATTGCATTCACCAATTATCCCACCTAGACCTCTAACGCATGAGAGGATGAAGAATGAAGCTTGCTAATTTGATTAGCCTTAGCATCCAACCTCTTCAAAGCTTCATTTTTGTGCATCCATCCTTTCATTGGTTTTAATAATGAAACTCTCCGCCATCACCTCCAAAACTTATTTCTTATCTTGTTGTTGCATAGAAGATTGCATATTTATACTATTATGCTTAAAAACCTACAGGTGCTTGTGGTTTTAAAGGCATTATTCCCACTCGAAGAGAAATTAGGATGATTCCTTTAACTAGAATTTTAAGTATTGGAAAGATGGTTTTTTGTCCTTTAGGTCCTTACTCATTTTATGTTATCATGGATCTTTCAATTAAGCTTAAATAAATGTTAAAGCTCAAATATCACTTATTGATCGCTTAGAGAGATTGGCAATCTAATAGGGAGGATGAATTGGTTGCTTATAAAAATTAAAGAAGTGAAAGGTAAAATAAAATTCAACATAAAATATTTATTGTGGTTTGCCAATAATACCTATATTAACTTCTTAAGTCACTTAGGCCTTTCACTATCTTTTTAAAGATAAAATACTACCTTCCTTTTTATAGGCTCAATGGGAATATATTTCTCTCCTTTTGCTAAGGGCTCAAAAGAGTAACCCCACCTTAGGTGTTTTGAAGGCTTAATACTGACCCTTACGCCTTAAAAAGAATCACACTAAGTAAGTGCTTAGGTCTCTAACAAGGCAACAAGATTAAAATTAGTGTGCAAAGAAAGCCTATACTCACTAACTCCAATGTTGGTTATAAATTCTTATAAAGCTCATTCTACTTAAAAATATCAAAATCAAAGCTCAAACAAGCACAATAGCTTTCATAAATTCTCTAACAATTTTGGAGGTTCATGCATTGGTCTTTATAAAGGATAAGTCCCAAAAACTGGGCAGTAGACACAAAGAGCAACTGTAATAACTTTTAGAGAAATAAATTGTTACACAATGAATAGGCATTCACCATAAGGCATAGGCCACTCACTTAACTGTTCATAGGCTTACGTTTTTTCCTTGGCCATTCCATAAATACTAAGACATTCAACTCTTTTATCTAGATTTATTCACGTTTCTTCATGTTGAACATGGACGTTCATTTAAGTCATGCCAAATTAGCTAACTTGTTTGACTAATCTATCTTGACTTTAGTGACTATTGTTGAAATTTATCCTTACTTTGCTCGTATGTAAGTCTTTTCTTACATTTAATTCCCACTTCTTTTGGCTCCCTCTCTTTAGCCAAAATCATACCTCTTAAAGATGTGTTCTCCAAAAAGAAGAAAATTAGTGTTTATGACTTGATCTTCATGAATAAAAATTTATCCATCCAATAATTGGCATAAAACCGTCCATCCTCACATGCTTTATTTTTCTTTCTATATTTAACTTTCTTTTTTCTAAACTATTACCTATACATTTTTTTTCTGCTGTTAATGAGATTGTCATCTCCTTCTAAAATTAACAAACAATCATATTTCCTTCATAATCCAAAACCAACAATTTCCAATGGAAATATAATAGTCATATATCATTGATTTTGAGCCTCTTCTTATTCATTTCTTCCTCCCTAAAAACTTAATCATATCCTTAAAAGCTAATGCAAGACATGTAGAAAAACATGAATATATATGATTTATATGTTATAAATCTATACCTAAATTTCATATCATTATTATATAGATAGATATATAAGGAAAAAATGCAAACAGAAGATGAAGGGGCTATTCAAATCAAAGTCGCGGACTCCGCTGGAATTGGTGCCACAAACACGAGAGCTTCTTATCTGCATTAATACAAGTATAGAAACTCATGAAAGGAAGCGAGATGAAAAGGTTATTTGTCCTTGATTTCTCGGAATCATTAATTACATTAATTTTGTAATGCTTTTTTTTTTTTTTTTGGAATGTATGCTGATTCAATGAATTCCTAGTGAGTTTTTTTTTTTGTTAAAGAAAATGAAACAAAGGTAATTATCAGGCATAATGACAGAAGAATAGGAAAAGATAATGCGACACATAAGATATATCAAGAAACTGAAAATAAATAGAAATTTAGGATAGAGAGATATAGATATAAGAGTGATTGGTTTCATAATGCTACATATTAGTGAGCAATTTATGAAATAATTGACATAAAAACTTAAATGAAATACTTTGATCATTAAAAAAAAAAAAAAGCAGTTTGTGGACATTTTCTATTTTTTTGTTTGAAAAATAATCTGGGCATTGAAATTGTTTTATTTTCTCATAAGAAGCCTTTTATTTTAGTTGTAACTACATATAGATGTTGCAATTAAACTAATTATACTGTTAAAATATCAAATCGCTTTTATGCTTTAACAAATTTCGCCAAATGGAATTAATGTACAATGTTGGCAGACGTCAGAGCTAAGTAAATTAATCCTAGAGATGAGAACTATGTTATTCGGAAATTGTCAAAGTGAACCAAGTTTCGATATTTGTGCATAATTGACACAAGAATTTTTCAAGAAGATACTTGTCGCATTCTCATTATCTCTCCCAAAACTCGACTTAGGGGTAAGTTTCCAGTTTTGAATGATGAATCAATTTATTTAGTTATAATCATTAGGTGGTTCTATTGGATTTGCATGACATTGTGATGATTGTTCACTTTAGGCACGTCAAAATGCTACTCATGCGATAGCAAATTTGCAAAGCCAACATGTTAATGGCCCACTAATTGCTCTTGAGTTCTTGGAAAGTAATTTGGATTTGATGGACATTTTGCTCCCTAGGTAAGAGAATTTTGTACATTTACTTAAAAAATTAAATGGTATTTTTGTTATACTCTAACAGATAGTATGGTACTTACATATGAAAATCCAAATGTTTAACTTGTTGGTTTTTGTAGCTATCTAGATAGAGACATTGCTCTTATGGTGCAATTTGGAGAGAGTTCATACGTAACCAAACTGTTGCTACGTGAGCAATACTATCTTTGAGCAATAGTTCTTTTTCTTTAGTACATAAGGCTTTCCTTCAAAAGAAATCCATCAACAAGTTTCAATACGATTTACGGCTTAGTTCCTTATTATTAAAATAATTATTTTTTTGTGTCAAGGAAAACTCGTCTATATTGTTCATGCTTTTCTCTGAGTCTTTTGCAAAATAGTAGATGTGAAATATGGGTCCGCATAACATTTTTTAAGATCTTTATTCATCATTCTTGTTTTTTTTTTTTTCTTTGCATAATGTTTTGTTCTTTGTTATTCAATCTAATGCCATTTTTTTTTTTTTCTAATTATCCATTGCAGAACTATTATCCTAGATAACATTATATCCTATGATGCAAATTTGTTAGGTATGTCTTGGAATCAGAAAACATGAAGAAAATTTTCAATTATATACAGATTCTCAATTTTGACCTATCGTCAGATGATCAAGCAACTTTTAAAGTTAAGTATATACAATAGAAATGAATTCCTTTTTTTATTCATAAATCCTATAATATTTATGCATATGCATATAGGCACAAAACCTCATGTTTATTAAACTCAAATTAGACTAATGACAAATATTTATTATGGCAATTTAAGCAACATTACATAATTTTCCATGCTATTCCTTAGTTATATGTGCATAAGCAATAACTTAAGAATTCTATCCAAATGGATTAATAACATGTGAAAATTATTTCAAATTTTGCATTTATATCTGCTTTCAATTTCTTTACCAACTGTAATATTGTTATTTTTTTTCATCCTAAATTCGCGGCTCTCATTTTTCCACCAATTGCATTACATTGTTTATTTGTTTTCACATTTGAACAGGAGCTTTTGACAAGGTATAAATCTACTGTAGCTATATTTCTTTTTAAGAACTATGATTGGGTATATTTTCATAATTAACATAAGTTTTTCATATTATGGAAGGTATATCTGGTTACTGAGGATATTTTAATATGAGACAATTGAAATTAGTTTGTCTCTATTGATGATGTTCAATTACACAACCATTTTATCCAATCAATTTATCTTTGACATTTACGTATTTATTTCTCTTCTATCCTTGTACTTTTATCCCTAATAAACTTCCTAAACATCAATATTTTAAGGCATCTTCAAATTTTCTTCGATTCAATTTTTTCAAGAATACAATTCGCAATTGCTGGAATCTTCCAATTACATAACCAAACGATATGCTGTCAAGGTATCATTATTCCCATGAGTAATCAATTTTTATTATTATTTAAATTATTTTACGATGATTTTAACTCTTTCAACTAAAAATATCGTTTTCCCAAGCTAGTCTTTAATACATATATTTTTTATTATTATTGAAAATTTTAGTTCATCCATTTTTAGGACTCAGAGAAGACCTTACAGTCGGAAACATTTCATGTTTTCAAGGTATGATAAAACATAGTTAAAAGTTGAAAAATGCTTATGTCATGCTTTCAATTCTCTAGTTAAGTTTAAATTCTCCTTTTCTTTTTATATTGACAGTTGTTTGTTGCAATTCAAAGTAAGCCTCCTGAGATCATCAATGTACTTTTAACAAATCAAATCAAGCTTCTTCGATTTCTTTACAAATCATTAAAGCTACGCTATAAAATAAAAAATAAAAAAACTATGAACTACTAGCATTTTAGTTCTGGCATCGTTAGTTTAAATAAATGATCATCAAACTTTGACCTAAAGTCTATTGTGATCACAAAATTTTAATTTTGATCAAGAATGTCATTGAATTTCTAATATTGTTTTAATCAACTGTGATCACTATATTTTTGGTTTTTAGCAACTAAATTAATAATTTTAGCCTTCTATATGATCTTATATGACTAAATATTTATTTAACAATGTTAAATGATTTTGACATAGCTAGTAGGACTCATTTTTGGAATTAAAATTTAGTTAGGATAGAAGAAATAGCAAGGCTAAGGTTTGTAAGACTTAAACATATATAGATTGAAACTGTTAGAAAAAAAAAAAAAACTGTATGCATCACCAATCTAATTGTTTAAGAGATGAGAATTGAGTGACTATAATTGCAATAATTGTAAAAGCTCAATTTTATAACCATGATACAATTTTGATGTAATGAGGAAAGCGTTAATAAAACAAAAGGTGTAACCATTTTAAAATGTCATTTTAAACATGAACTTCCAAACTCAAATATGAGAAAATTGAAAATTTTATTAATATGAGATTGAATGAGAAAGCTTTAAACATAACATATTTATGAGATCTTAACCCTTAACAAAATACGAAAATACAATAAGATAGAAAATCCTGACCAAACTAGAACAGTAGCAAAAATTAGCTATAATCAACTAAAATAGGACCGAATAATGCTTAAATGATGGATTTCATCTACAAAAATGACCTCAACTGGGTAATCCGAGGTTCCTAGCCTGTAAGGCTCAATATGAACTTTTTGTTGAGCTTTTATTTTTTAACTAGATACACGTATTCTATAACTACCTAATCAACATCAATCCCCTCCACTTGAAAAAAACGAACATGACCATAAATTACTTTCAATATCTAGATACAATGGCTCATTAAATGAATAAAAAGTTGCAACATCAAACTTCATACATATTCTTATACTATCAAGTAATCCACGACATAGCCAGTATCATTCATTCTTTCCAAAATCTTATATGGACCATATTTGTTAACCTGTAACATGCTATAAGCACTAATTGGAAATCACTCCTTTCGTACAAAATGCTATTAGAAACCTCGCCTTTCATAAGAAGACCATCATTATTTCGCCAACCTCAAAAACCTACTTCTTGCGATGTTGAACTATAGCTTTCTCATACTTTGCATTGGCCTATTCTAATTTTTGCTTGACTAATGCTTGAACTACTCACCACTGTTCTACCATATTTTTAGTTATATTACTCAAAATAATAACTTTAGGCAGTTCAACTGAATCAAGAGGATATATATATATATATATAGCACTATTATGAGCAACTTTTACCTGAGCTCAACCAAAATTCTATTACTTAAGTCCATCTTTATAAATATTGGGAATTAGATTACCCTAAGTTTTATTGATTGACTATGTTTGGTCATCAATCTGGGGTTGACTTATATTACTATATTTCAATGAAGAATTAAACATCTTTTATAAAGTCCTCTAAACGCCATTGAAACTTACTATCCTATCAGAATTAATGGACTTTGGCACACTGCGAACTTACCTCCTTAAAAAAACAACCTAACTTTTCATTTTGCATCTAAAATCTTCATATGAGGTATAATATGTGACATCTTTGCAA
Source organism: Omphalea diandra (assembly GCA_949677035.1). Taxonomy (NCBI): domain Eukaryota; kingdom Viridiplantae; phylum Streptophyta; class Magnoliopsida; order Malpighiales; family Euphorbiaceae; genus Omphalea; species Omphalea diandra. The sequence goes on along the minus strand of CATIWR010050875.1, from coordinate 39,106 downwards.
ATAGTCAACCACAACAAAAATAGAATCCATGACTCAGTTGTATAGTGTAACCCAAGCATAAAATTCATAGACAAGTCTTTGCATTTATTGTTTCAGAACAAGTAATGACATATAGAAACTAGCACTTTGTGATTTTCCTTTTACAATTTGGTAATCACAGGTTTACATAAATCTAGTAATGACTCTTTGCAATTATGGCTAATGAAATTGCTCATTCATTACAATAATGGCTTTATCTCACCTTATATAACAATTAAAACCTCCTACATGAAAATTATGAGTCAAATTCCATAAGGAAGATCTAGAAATGCAAAGCCAATTTCCCTACATTAAATAATTATTATGAATGTGAAAATCTATTGTTGGTAGACCAACACTCTTCTGCCATGTCTCCTTAAAGTCTTCATTTTTCTTATGCAACTTTTTCCACTGCCCAAAACTTATAATCTCAGTGCTTAGAATTACTAACAGATCTATATGCTTACTAAGTGCATATGATACCTTATTCTATACTCCAGATGTATGCCTCAATTTAAAAGGAAATTTCTTTAAAAATTATGACCATGTAACATGCATATCTTATATAATTCTCTTTTAATTGTTTAAATACTTCAACGCCTCATAGAATAAGGACTAACAAATTCTAACACAACCAAGTAATGCTCCCAATTCTTTAAAACTTGTATAATATAGTAGAACCCCTTATCATGTATAGTCCATTTCCTCTTAACATCACTATGTTTTTCACTAAAATAAGCTATTAGTCTCTTTTCTTGAAAGAAAACAGCACCTATTCCCACACTAATAGTATCAAATAATTTTTTTTAAAATGCAATATTGCTAACATTGTATTAATACACAACTTCTCCTAAGGTACAACAAAATTAGTGTTAGCTTCTTTGTTCCACGAAACTTTCTTTTCTTTAAATAATATGTAATTAAAGATGTTATTCTCTTAAAATTAAGAATGAACCTTCTATAAAAAATACTAACCTATAGAAAATTTGCATTTTAGCCATAGTTTTGAGATAGGCCACTCTCTAATGGTTCAAATCTTCCCTTCATGAACCTAAATATATCATGTGGTAACTTCATTATTCCATGAAACTGTCCTTTCTTCATATAACATATAATTAAAAATCCTATTCTCTTAAAATTAAGAATGAAAGTTCTATAAAATATCACCAACTTATAGAAAATTCGCATTTTAGCCATAGTTTTGATATAGGCTACTCTCCAATGGTTCAAATCTTTTCTTTATGAACCTAAATATACTATGCATTAACTATATAATGCAGGAATAACAACTTATTTGTCATAAAAGCTACACTTCTTTAGGTTCATATACAACTTATATTTCCATAAAGTTGTTGACATCTAATGCAAATGCAAAAAATGTTCTTGTTCTTACTAGCTATAAATCAAAATATTATAAAAATAAACCATAAAAAATTTATAATAAAAGGTTTTAATATTTGATTCATTAGCCTCATGAAAGTATACATTGCTTTATGTTATCACTAAAAGGTGACTTAAGATGGGGTAAATGGGGTTGTTGATTGCGTTTAAAAACTTCTATAGAATTTAAATAATAACCATAAAGAATTAAAGGTAAAAGAGTAGTAACACAAGCAATGTACAAAGGTTTGGCAATGACTACCCTACTCTTCTCCTTAATCACCCATGTGAGATATTCTTTCCATTATAATTGGCCCGATTTAAATTTACACCAATCAATTACAACCATGATCACACACCTTGAAATCTTATAAGTCTAATCACTCAAACATATAACATTTATAATAATTCTCATAAGAATATAATGAAACTCAATTTTCACAAAAGTTTTATAAGAACACACTCACACTTCATGATCTCAACATGATTTCTAACTAAAAAGCTGAAAAGAGTGTTTCCTAATTATTCTATATGCTATTAATACTTTCTCTTACCAATTGTTGCGACGAAATATTTCGTCAACCTCAATTTATACACTTGTTTTCAAATATAACCATTATAGGAGGATTTCTTATAAAAATATATTACTTCATACAAAAATTTTTTATGCTAGATCTAGTCGCTATCTCACTCAAGCAAGTGTTGGCTTTCACTTGTAATTTGTGCCTAATCTTAGTTGTTAGTACTCGACTAGATTTTTTAAAAACTTTGAGCTCGTAGGAGCTTCACTAAACTAGGTCACATTTATACTTGGTTAGGTAGCTTATATCTTTAAATAGTTACTTGTTTGTTAAATTTGTGCTAATGCTTACTTCCATATTTGAAGATGTTGACTTACACTTGGTCAAGTCACAGTTTTACTCAGTGGATCCACTTAGCCAAGTTAAGTTGATTTTAAATCTGCAAATATTCTTCAACTCCAAGCTTGAAACCTTTCTTTCTGGGTTTTAGACCTTATATAATCCTTGATTTATGCTTGAAAGATTTTGAGTATCCCCTATCCTTTGGATTAATAACTTTAAATTAGGAACATTAAATATGAAGCTATTATTCCAATATATAAAAAGAAATGGTAGCACATGTAACATAATAAATGTACCAAACAAACATTTGATAAAATGATTAGTAACATTAACCAACTAATTTGTTAGCTTCCAAACCATGGAGTGAAATGTCATGACCCAGATTTTTGACCATTCAGGTGCTAGGAAGAAGGAAGGCTTAAGGCCTCTAAAACCCATAGCAAGTCTAACTACTCATGGTTAAAGCCCATTTCTTTATATATATATATATATATATATGCACACGTGTGTGTGTTTGTGTGTGTGTGTGTGTGTATAATTGAACATAAAATTCTCTCATTTAGATAATCCTAGAATCAAGGGTCCACTTAAGGTCACTCTAGCTATAACATGCCTTTCATTATCATAAGCATTCAACATTTATCTTACATGGACTACAATCTTAGTTTGTCTTAACATAATTTCAATTAACTGTGCTTCGTAACCATTTTACATTACATTAACTTTAGGCATATACATATCACAATATTCATAACTTACACCTGACGGGGATTACTAAGAATATAAGATATACTTAACATTTTCTTAATACATTTATGACTCTTTCAATTATACATATACATCATTATTGTAGGCAACTGCGAAGAAACAATGTAATGCCTGGATAATATATCATACACAACTTAAATTCTTATCTCTAGCCTTTAACCTTAAGCATTTGATCATAACATCAATCATATATTTAACCTACAAAACAATCTATGTATGTGGAGGGAAGGAGGGTTGGCTCTATGTGGGAAACTAAGTGTGGAATTTATATTATCCATATGCATGCTTACATGCCTTTTTATGAATACATCTCTAGCTACATGGCACATCATTTGCTTACATCATTTACATAGTAAAACATTACATACATGGATAGTCAAATCTATGGGAATACTTACTTAATTGATATATCTTTCTCACATAGGAGAGTTGCCTCTTCAGCCGTGTGCTCTTAAGGGAGTTGCCTCACCAACCATATCCTATACTTATCTCGGGGGAATTTTCTCATCAGCCATGTCATGCATGCATAACATTACATTCATTTTACATAGGTATAATCCTTGCATAACTAGCTATGACTCTCTGGATTCCCACTTCTTCATTGAATTACCCTCACATCACATGGAATTTAAACATAGCATTGCATAATGGCATTTCATTTAATTTTTGAATGCATATGACTTTCATATTAACATGGCTTGGCCTATAATGGCTTATATATTTAAATTCATGATGCATGTATGTAAGGGACAATGAAAAACAACTAAAATTGGACACCTTTTATTACTAGCCATAACTCTTCCTTACTTTGGTTTTGATCTCTTTCTAAGTCTTTGCCTTAGCCTTACTTGCTCTTAACTTTATCCTTACTTGCTCTCAATCATCTTACCTATACACATGCCCACACATAGGCATACATTACATCATTACCATAACATATAAAATATGGAGTGTTACTTAAACTTACACATCCATAGAACATATAACACAAAAATAACATATATCATAATAGAGCAAAAGCTCGTATAAGGACAATAATGTCCTAACATCAATCAAGCATGCAAATACAACTTTAATTAACTCTAGCTAACATAACTATCATGCTTCATACTTAGCTCATTGTCACTATTTTCCTTTTATCTCATTCATAATATCAAAATTAACATCACCATTAAATCATGGTGAAATCCATAATTATAATCCTTAACTCATTTCATAGTCATCAATTTATACTTTAAAATTCATCTACATATTCATTTCTCATTATAAATCATCCATATACTCATTAAGATATTCATGTATTATCCTACCCTAACTAAATAAAGAACCTCTCCTCCATTCACATATAACACTAATAATTAGGTCTAGAGTATCAAACAATATAAAAAACCTCAATTTAATATCAATTATGTTCATAAACATAATTCATTTACATAAGGACTTCATAAAGCCCATTAAGACATCAATATTTCCTCCATCTCAACTAATGTGTAAAACACCATTAAAGCTTTAATTCTTGTCTTAAACATAAAGATTAGGATGCTAATTAACATTTAAAAATTCAATAATTATCAAGACTTCATGTAATCAATCTATATACATCAACACCTTTCAATGCTCCAATTATATACCATACCAATATTGCCCTTAGTTCAACTAAGGTGTAAAATGCCAATTAAAAGTATTCCCCTTCATAAACATGAATATAAGAACATGATTTAATCTCTACTCAATCATTAACCATCAAGAATTAAAAGAAATAAGTCATACACTTCTAGCAGTTTTGTGACTCTTTTTGAAGACAACATCACTTTTCATGTCAATTTGGCAACAAACTTTATCTCTTCCATCACCACCAAGCTCAAACATCATAAAAACACTTATTCAAACATAGAACAAATATATAAGAAATATGGTGGATTGTAACTTACCTTAAATAAAGAGACGAAAGTCACCAACTTACTTGAAAGATGGAAGAAAATGGATGAGCAAACTTGATTCTTGATTTGACAACCATGGATGGAGGAAAGGTTTTGGGAGGGTTTTGGAGAGTTTTGAACTACTGAAATTTGATGAAAATGGGGTTGGAGTCATGATTAGGAAGATGATAAAGAGAAAGAGGTGCAAAAGGACTAAAATGCCCATATAGAATATTCTAGAAAAAGTTCACTAAAAATATTATTTCCAACCCATAAAATTATACTTCAATCGTCCTTTTCCATATTATGCTTTAAATGCTATTTTAGGCATTAAGAATGGTGGAAAATGGAGTTAGAATCATTTTTAGAAGGAAATTAAAAATAAAGAGGATCTAAAAAGACCAGAATGCCTAAATACAACATTTTAACCCATCATAAGCTTTGCTTTCAACCTTTTGTTCCTTTCTTCAACACACTTCAAATACCAACTCTAGACATTTGAAATACATCTAGAATTAATCATTATCATGTCATTTAAATGTACATAGGCACACATATTAAGCACACATTAAACAAACATAGGTAACAACATCAAGATAAGACAACTATGCAACTATCCAACTCTTCCTTTCATCCTTTAAGATAATTCTAATAACAACTTTAGACATCTAAAATACTTAATTAAAATGTCATTTAATAACATATCAATTACTTTTACATATCTTAGTAACCATGGAAGATCATGCACCTAACTTAGCATATACCTTAGCTTCTATCATCCATTTTCATTTCTTTTTAACGTGTACTTAAACATAACTTTCTTCCATATACAATATTGTTATATTCTTTAGTATTAATCCTATAATTCCATAATTCATTCATGTTCATTCATCATCATTTCTTACATATGGTTACTTACATATCTTATCTTACACTTTCTTTTTCATTATGATTTAACAACTTTTAGTGATTTTTCCTAACCCATATTATGTCATAAATATTCATCATTATATCATTAAAATCATCATAATTTCATCAAAGTTAGTCTCCGCAAGCTCATCACTTAGGAGAAGTAGACCCCATTTAAGAGAGACGCCTAAAAACCAAGTTTTAGGCCTTACATGAAACCTTAAGATTCAACATTTTCCCTTTTTTTATGATGGAAAATAATTAGCTATGAAAATAATAAAGGAAGGTTTTATGTGTATAATTGCTTTCCTTCTTAATTTATGCTTAGTATTGAAAAGAATAAGAGTATATACCTTAAAGCCAATTTTTGAAAGTCCAAAAATGAAGAGATAACAATTTAGAAGGTAATAAGCAAATATTCTATCATATCTAAGATCCTTTTGAGAAATCATTTAACCATGTTTAAACAAATTTAAGCTAGTTATAATATCATTCTTAATAAGTACCTTAGATCCTTTAAGAAATCATTTAACATTGATGAAAATAAAATTTGAGATAGACACAATATTATTCCTAATAAGGAACATAAGAATTTTAGCTTCAAATAAAAGAGATTCCCATGGTAAATAAAAATCTAACCATAGCACAACTAAGATCAATACATAAGATCAAGTTTGACACTTAGAACCCTATAACTAAAATCCAAACGACCTTAAAATTTAAAGTTATTATAAGTAATTGGAATTCCTCAACCAAAATTCGAAGAGAACTATAACTAACCATAGCCAAGTATGATTATCCAAGCAATACAACAAAACAAAATATGTTATAGAAACTTAAACATGTTCTAAGCAAATAAAGCCTGAAATTTCCCTTATTTTATCATTGATAAAAAGGAATCATATCACAATATAACTATATCCCATAATCTTGGCAAGAAACTAAAGTAAAGAAGGAAAAACAATATTAAAAAGAGTCAATGTTAAAGGAGAACTAGCTTACAAAATGACCTATATCATTTTATATAACATCCATTATAATATCCATAGTATCAAGTGTCTTTACGATCATGGCAAAGGAAGTTTGTCAAGATAATAAGGTAGCCCAAAGGTGGTTTAAGATTGTTTCCTTACAATAAGCCTTTCATTTATTCTTTGCCTTGATCATCTTCATCTTCTTTTATTTAAGCATCTTCACCTTAAGGATAAGGAATGAGGATCATATAAAAAATTATCCATAAGCTTAAGGTATCCCATTTTTACTAATCAATGTTCACTAAAGGGATTAGTATGCTTTAAGAAACTTATAGTCCTCATCTTCTTCTTTGATAACTTCAAGGAAGTAAGAAATGTAAGAGTTATATCCTTCAACCATAATATCGCTAGTGTTGTTATAAGACATTATTGAGAAATGGTTAATTCACCACTAATAAGAATCAACCTTTCACATATGAATTATACACCATAAAAAGAATGTCAATCTTTTAAAGTGCTCCATTACCCTAACCCCTAGCACAAAAAGAGTAGGTAATGAACTTGTACATAATTTTAAGGATGATTTAGATGTATTTTGCTTGTTAGCAAAAAATTTCTTTTTGGCTAAATTAAACTAAAAATCCTTTTAGTCATAGTTATCATTATATTCAATTAACCCCTCATTATCTAAGCCAAACAAAGTAGCAATATCACTAGCCTTATGCTTTTATTCCTTGTCATAAAGCCTCCTAAACTTCTTAGACCCAAAGTTGCCAATAATAAGGCTACTAAGGAATTCTAGGTTAAGAATTCTAAAAGTGGGATTTTGGTCCTAAGAAGCCCTTTAAGGTGGGTAAGTAAGGTTATGAAAATTTTCAAAAATTAAAAGTTGAATTAATAATCCATAAAGAGAGTAAAGAAGAAGAGAAAGAACACTTAACAATTTATATAGGTCTAGTAAAAACTAATGCTTACATCATGTCCTTTCGTAGTCCTACAAGAAAGTTTCCCTAATCAAGTTCCTTTCGATTACAACTCAAACTTTATAACCTAATTCTACCAAACTAGCTTACAATAACAAGTTTTAGGCACTTATCAAAACTAACCTAAGATAGACTTATAGGTGTTGTCTTAAAATAGATTTGTAGGCATTATCTTAAAACCTTTAACATATTCAATATGTCTACCTAAACTATTTATGATCCCTATATGAAAGATCTATAATTATTACTTAATGAAGTGTCAATGTCTATGGAACACTCAAGCCACCCTAATTACAAATGTTACAACACACTCAGCTTTTACTTAAGTTTACAAATAAAGCCTAAAGAGAAGAGTTTCAAGTGTTGGTAATAATTGAATTTTAATTTTAGCATTTTTTCCATATATTAGTGGTGAATTAAAGTGTTTTTATATAGTGTGAGTCTAAGATACAAGTAATTCTTTATTATTAGAAAACCACTAATATGACCTTTACTTTTTTTTAAATGGTCATTAAGGATGAAACAACAAGCATGAAAGTTGTAACGGCCCTATGCAGCCTTTAAATAGGCATTGGAATTGTCCATGGTTACCCCATCAATAGTTGTCAGACTTCCTTCCATAAACATCAAATTGTTAATGGCCTTTCCATGCCCTCTAGCATGGTTGTAGGCATTATCAATAACTTTATCCTTTCATGGTTGTTGGAATGCTCTTGTGGTTATTATTTTACTTTAACATGCATTAAGATCAAACAAAGGAAGTAAGCTTTGATCTAAATCATACATACTTCACAGCTAATTCTATAATAGTTATTCCAATGGACTATTTTCCATTTTCCATGGGCATTTATATTTTAAAAGGGGTCAGAGATATCCGTAAGTGTTGAAATTTAGCTTGTATTTTAATAAGCATTAGAGGTATTTATCCTTCAAGCTTGCTTAATAGGAGTTATCTTCATGCCATAATTGTTAAACTATAATGGTCATTAAAAGTCTCTAATGTCATTAAGGTGACTTTTAAAGTTACACAAACCAGTCAATTCTTGATGGCTTTTTCAATGGGCTATTTATAAGCATTGAAAAATTTACAATCAACAAGTGAATTTTCATGGTCATCGATTTTTTTTTTATCATCGATAACCTTTATTTTTCTCTAAGCTCAACCTTTATTGCCTTAAGCCTTTGTAAACTTGTACATATCAGAGTGACAAACATTCTATGAGATTCTACATGTTCTTAAACGTAATATCCTTATTCAAAGTTTTTTAAACTTAATCTTGGAATGAATGTAAGAGACTTGAATTCCCATTTGAAACACTTGCATTATTATTAGCAACCTTAATTATTATTTATTATCATCAAAATATGAATTACAACCATAAGGGTTCAACATTCTCCCATTTTTGTGATGATAAAAAAATTGGTTTATTGAAATAAAGCAAGTCTTAACAAGATTACTCTTCCTCAATTTATGCATGGAATTAAGTAATTCAAATTCAAATTCATGTTCAAATTAAGTTACATGCCTAATCGAACTGAGTTAGAGGGAGGTCCAGTCCTCTTCTTTCTTCATCATTTTGAGGAATCACTTATAAATTTAGCAATCCTAGTTATGTAGGCTCCCATAACAAACTTACTTCATTTCCTTATTAGTCTCTCCATCTTTGAGCTACAAGCTTATAGGTGTCATGCACCATAAGAGAAAGAGATCGTGAATTATGTAATTACTTATTGACTACTCTTCCATTAATAATCCAAATAATGTATCTATATGTTATCCTAAGAACAAGGTCTTTGATTTTGGGTGCCTTTGAATTAGATGTACTGTATGGAATTTTTTCTATCAATGATAGATAATTTAGTAAGGTATTTAAGAAAGGGATGGGTAGTAGGCAAAAGCATGTTAGTTCCTTTATAAGTTCTAATCATTTACTAGTTCCATCCATACTACGCATTCATATATATAGGGAACTCCAAAAACCCTAATCCTTATCATTGTATTTAGCCATATGACTAAATTACCTTTTGTCTAATACACCTATTAAGCACTTATAATTAAGTCTTTAATATTTGAATACACCTTCTTATTGAGACCATATTTCATACATTTTTAATTTCTTTTCATCGTATTTATATATGTGCCACTTTAGCATTCTTAACTTGTCAACTTTGAGTATGAGATATAGTTCTACATCATTCATTTAAAACCAGATAAATTAACCTCCTTAATTTATCATTAAATCTCTATTTGATCAACTTTATATTTATATATCATGATTAATGCCTAACTTACACATTATGACCACTCAATAACTAGGAATGAACAAGGTGGTTTGACCATAAACCCTCAGCAAATTTGCTAATAGTGTATGTTGGACTAGGTTGGTCAAACTTAAGTTAAAGACCTCTTTTGATCTTAACAATGAAGATTGATAGGTGCTAACATTTTGTTTAAGTGTTTTTTTTGCAGTTCATAAGTTAAATTTTCATTGGAAGTTGGATGGAAGACTAAATTTCTAACTTTGAGGAAAACATACAAATTTATGGTCAGGATCCTATCATTCGTGATTGCGACCTTACAACAAGGATGGATGAAGTTAGGATAGAAATATTCTTAAAAGAGATCACAATCGCGATGCAGCTGAAGGAAACTTGATAGACTCATAGAGAGATTCACCGTAGCATTTGTGTCTAAAGTTGCGACTGCGAATTTCATAACTGAAAGGGGGGAACCTAATCTGTAACTATATCACGCCAAATGTCCTAGGCAATCATTGGAATATCAAAATTCACGAGGGTGAAACACCTATCGTGATCGCTACCCAAAAAATTGTTCTCTTTTCATCAAACAGAAGGATTCACGATCACTGTCGCGCCCAAAAAAATATCAATCATGACCGCGACTTTTGGTTGGTTGGTTAAACACAACAGCTATATTTCTTAGAGCACAAGTGGGACAAGGACACGTGAACTAGCTGTTAGACACAAAACGAGGTTATCTACCCTGATTTCAATCATCCTAGTGTAAATTGAAAAATCAAGACCGTGAAATACTAGTCACAACCATGACTTCAGTCAAACAGATATTTAATGCAAAATCTACCTACTATATTGTTAATAACTATGATTACATCTATCATTTCAAAGCACTCTGATATCTGTCAACCTATTACACCTAAGATATCTCACTCATCTATAACTATAGGGTAATTTATTTCGATAGTCACTAAATTATAAGTGAAATTCTAATCTGGTCACTAAAAATTGATTTTGTTCAATTGAATAACTAAACTTTAATTTTATTTTATTGTGATATTATGGTATATTTTTCTTATGATTTTTATTTTATTATAAAATTATTTTGAATTTTTATTCATAAGAGAATGAATTTGTATTTATGACAAAAAAAAAATCCAAAGCATAAGATCAATTTAGAGCAAAAAAATAAAAAAAAAATTAGCTAATAAACCACAGTAGAATAAAAATCAAAGTTTAGTGATTCAATTGAATAAAATTAATCTCTAGTGATCACAATAAAATTTTGATCATAATTTAGTGGTCGTAAAGGTTAATTACTCTATAATTATATGTAATCTATACTACTTATGGTAAAGAAAATAGTTTAACCCTCTTATTCTTCTTTAAACACAACTAGGCTATCTACTACTTTAACTTATGAGCAAACAACTAGACAATCTACTAATTTAACTTATGAGCAAAAGCCCTTATATTAATTGACAAGAGTAGGCAAAGTCCTTAGTACCTTAGGCAAACTAAAAATAACTATTACTATAATATGCCTATTCATAAATTGAGTCGCTTTCAATCCTACTCCAATAAGAACATATACCAAATAAGGAATAACTCTAAAATAAGTGTAACATCAACGTCCACATTCATTAGCATTATCACATAAATATATTCATTGCATAAATGATATGAAATCCCACATAAACATATGCATTGGATAAATGATCATTTAGATATGTGAATTGGATAAGCACGATGATGACACATACACCATTGCATTTGGGACACTTGAACATATATGTAGTGTTTGCATAGTTGCATGAAAAATTGTTTTATGTTGTGTGCTTATTATAACATCATAAAAAATTGTGTTATAGAGCTTATTTTAAAGTATAAGGAGTATGTTGGAATTAGGAGATGGATGGAGGTGCTTAAGGAGTGAAGAAGAGAGACTAAAAGAGGAAAGTGAACTTCCAACTAATAAGAATGCAACACCATGATTTTGTCTTATTGCAATAGGCTTACAAGTGGAATTTTTTACTCTTTAGGATCAGAATTAAGGGGTTAGACGTAAGGTACAACAGAAGAAATAGAGATCTAAGGAAGAAAGAAAGAAAGGAAGAAGAAGAAGAAGAAGAAGAAGAAGAATAAGGAGAGGAAGAAACGTGAGCTGCCTAGGAAAGAGTCCTAAGATTTCTAATTCTAGGACAATAAGTAAGTTAATTTATCTTCTTCTCAAATGCAATTAACCTCTCATGACATGTTAATCATGAATAGCTCATAAGAATTATGGAGTAATTGAGGTAAAGCCTTTGGATGGAAGTTGAAATTCAAGAGAACAAGAGTTGATTGTGTTGGATTTTACTGTTAGAGCAGAATATTGTACCTATGATTCATAACCCTAGAAGAGGAATTAGGGAAAGTGAAAAATATGAAAGTTGTAGCTTTATGCCTCATCTAAATTCATATGAAATATTTTTGCTTGATTTGGTGTGTGTGAGAAATTATGACTCCTTCATTATGGCTGGTTCACAGCCAACTGAAATGACCTCAGTCTTTCTATTTTCTTATATTTTGATGGCCTTATGTTGTGATTTTGACAAACTTCAAAGCATTAAATTTTTAGCTTTATATCCCCTTCAAGCATTTTTTATTAATTTGTTGTGTGAAAAGAGATATGGCTCTTTGATTGTGACTGACCCTGTACCCGGATGAAACCCCATGTTTCTTTTAATTATGTTTTCCAAGAATTTGATGGCCATAGATTTAGGATTTGATGATGGTACAAACTTTAAAGTTGTATATTTATGTGTGATCTACATACATATGAAATATTTTTGCCAAATCCAGCATGGTTATTGAGATATTGTCCCTTCATCATGACTATTTGTCAACATGTTACAAACCTGCTCATCCTAAGATTGGTCCTTTGTTTTGGTGACTTTATAAACTGAATTAGACAATGAGTAAAACATGAAAAATATTGATTTATATGTTTTTCTAACGAATGGTAGATTATTATTGAAATTGGATTTGTACAATTTGAGATACACCCAAGAATATAAGACCTACTCAGACTAAGATGACATTGCAATAGGGCAAAATTTAAAAATTCACCACATTTTCTGTGTTTCTGATATTGGCCTAAAATTTGAATATGTTATATAATTATTTGTCTAGTTTGTTTGAAAAAAAAGAATCAAGTCATTTGGATAAGTATATCTAGAGTTATTTATATGAGAGTGTAGCAAGCTTATGCTACCATATAAGGAAAATATGCATAAACACTAGGTCCACTTGCATGAATCATGCCATAGTTTCATACCAAGCATTCATAATCATTTTGAAATACTTATAACCATGTATGTATGAAATGTTAAGATCTCAAAATGTTGAGGAAGCTTTAGAGAGAGAACCAAACCTACCATAAAGGTTGGTCAAATTAAAGGTGAGTAAAAACCATAATTAGATTCAATGTATGTGTGTGATAATTTTTTTGATATGGTTATGTTCTATTACATGTATATATGATAGAATTGTTACATTTTACATGTGAATACAAGTAAAATGAGAAACATATGCTCTTAATGATTACTTGGTATACCATTTGTGAATGAGCACTTGCATATGGAACTAAAAGGGTGATGTGACCAGCTTGTCAAACACTTGCAAATCACGTGGAAGATGGACCAATAGGTCCCATTGGCATATGTTATTGATCAAATGAATCACTTGTTATATGTTGGCCAGTAAAATCAAATGTCACTTGAATCACGTGAATTCTCGGGAGCAATGTTTGCCTTACATAGTCACGACAAAAAATTAATCTATTGTACTTGCCTTGCATAGTCAAATGTTATACATGTAATGTATTATAATAATATTTGTTTATTGGTTGTGACATAATAATCTAATTATTATTTTTATTCATTGAGTCGTGACTGACCAAATTGCAATTATATTTTTCAGATACCAAAGAATAGGGATTGGACACTTTGGTACTTAGAGTCTTGCATTGAGACACATGGACCACTGGTCATCAGCTGAATTCGAACTCTCTCTCTCCTTGTGTCATATACATACATTTAGATAGGAACCAGTTATGATCACTAATCTTGACATTAGTTAACATATATGTACATTAAATACATGTTTGATTGTGTATGTATGATGAATAAAACCTTTATGCATATGTATTTTGGACATAAATGCTATGAGTTGTGTAATGAAAATGGTCATTACAATAAGAGACCTACATTATATAGAAAATAATCCTCCATCCACTTAAGGAATATTTCTCCTAAAAAAATTTGGAAAATTATTTTCTCTGATATCTTATTAGGAATTTGATTCATAATTGTAGTAAATCTTTATATTTACTCAAAATTTTTAAATCATACATGCCTCATACTCTTGGATGTTTTAAATCATCAATCCACATTTGAGTTTGAATCTTTACAAATCTTCAATCTTCAATTTTATCTTAGGTGAAACTTGCTTCTTTTTTAAAAAATTATTTTCATGTCATCAACTTTCTTGATCTTGTATCAAGATGTTCGTTTTAACTTTAACTCTCTATAAAATCTTAATTCATAATCAATATTTCATAAATTTGCTTCTCATATTATAATAACTCTATCGTTAATTAAACTATCTAAGATCATCACCAAAACTTTAATACCATTTGTTAAACTTTGATATCACATTCATCATGACTGCTAAAATGTGTAATGCATATCAAATAAATCAATAATAATAATTTTCATGACTCACTTACACAATAGGGTTATATCCACAAGCACTTGCCATTATATCATCAATAACTATAATTAAGTATATGCTCAAAGTTCTTTGATACTCCTCAATCAATTACACCTAAGAGACCTCAATAATGCTCAATTACACAATCCATATTATTTATAGTAATTAGAATAATTTATCTCTCTTATTTTTTCTCTAGGGATACCTAGATATCTACTACTTTAACTTCTAGACAAAAGCCCCCACAATAATTGAAAACTTTTCTATAACACTCATGTCTATAAAGTTAGTCTTATTCAATCCTACTCTAACAGGAATCCAGACTAAATTAGGAATGATTCTAGAATAGAAATTCTATATTACACAAGAAATAATTCTCCATCCACTTGATGAATGTTTCTCCTATAAAAATTAGGAAAACATCTTTCCTTAATAATTATAATAAATCTTTGTCTTAACTTAGAATTTCTAAATCATACATTCCTCATACTTGTGAATATTTTAAATCATAATGTTTTATACTTGAAGTTGAACTCTTTAAATCTTTAATTTCATGTTGGATGTAACTTAGCTTCTTTTTTCAAAGAATTTCTTCACATCATCAACTTTCTTAATCTTGTATCAAGAGCTTCACCATAAAATCTTAGGCTATGATCAATATTATCATAAACGTGTTATTTGCATCATTACCAAATCTCTGATATCATTTGTTATGTATGAATATTGAATTCACCATAATTGTGAAAATGTGTAATGCACCAAAATAAAAATAAAAAAAAGGAAGTAAATAAACCAATAATAACATTTTCCATGGTTCACCTTAGCACTTTATATCCATCAACTCATTACACTAAAGAGAACTTAGTTATGCACTTACGCAATTCGCATTACTTAGCAAATAGATTAGTTTGTCCCTTTGATCCTTCTTTATACATAACTAGACTATCTATTAATTTAACCTATGAGTAAAAGCCCCCAAAACAATTCATATGAATGAGTGAAGCCTACACTATATTTGGCAGAAGTCAAATAATTTTTTATGTAATGCTATTATTTATAAAAGTTGGCCTACTTTAATCCTACTTAATAGAAATCTAAAACTAATTAGAAATCATTTTAGATAGAAGCCCTCTGTTATATAGGAAATAATCTTTCATCCACTTGAGAAATATTTCTCTTAAATGAATTAGAAAAATTATCTTTCTATATCGCATTTGAATTTTACGTCATAATCCTAATATCTCTTAATCTGCTTCATGTTATCTGCACCACCTATTTTACATTAAAATTAAAAAAAATTAATATTATTAATATAAATTACCTAACACGCATCCAAACGATGTCATGTCAAATACTTCTTAATTCAACATATATGTTTTCTAAAGAATTTAAAGAATAGTCATATATGCAAATACTTCTTAATTTGACATGTATGTTTTCTAAAGAATTTAAAGAATAGTCATATAGGCATGTTAATCAATCTATATAGAAGGTAAAGGGTACAATTTGGTTGCATATAAAAATATCTTGAACAGGAAACTAGAACAATATATGTGAAAAAAAAACTTTATTTGCATATTCTTAGGACCCTTGTGATTCTTAAATGACTACTTCTATAGTAAAAACATTAGACAGTACCCATTTATGAAAGGATACTATTTTTATCATTTTAAGTGTCAAACTTATCAAAAAGAAAAGAAAGAAATGTGTTTGGAGTTTGCATTGATGAGAAATAGTATTATGTTTCATTTGTTGCAGAGGATGAATAGTTTGAAGCAGACAAAGCTCCAGTTATTAAAGAAAGTGCCTCTCTAGAGATCAAAGATGGTTCATGCACAGATTTAAAGGATTGTGAGATTGAATCGTAATGGATGATTTGTTCTTTACCAATCACTCAACATTATTAGTCTTTGTTAACATATAAATGGTCTTTACTATAACCATTACAAACTGAAAAAGATTATACCTATTTGTCTATTACCAATATGATGGTTCTATATACATTCTAACCTTTCTAATCCCTAATGAAACATTGGTACTAATGCTAAGTTTTCAAAATGTTCATATAGTGTATTTAAGCATTCTCCAAGTGCAATGTTTCTGCTTTTTCTTCAGTTTTATTCTTAGTTCTATTTGCATATTAATTTCGAATAGGGTGATAATTTATTATTAGATCTGAAAATATGATTAAATTCACTGAAAAATTTGATTTGATCCGAAATTAAACATAATTTGAAATGACTCGATTTGAAGTTTCAAATTTTATCATATTTAAATTACTAAACGTGTTTAACAATTTTTACAATGATAATTTTTTATTGAAAACGAAAATTATGAATAATCAAATCTAATCTATCTCAACAACCTTTCTATGTTTTAATAAAAAATAACTCGATTTAAACTCATCTTAAAAAATATGATAAAAAATTACCTAATATGAAATTGACCCTACTTGAATATAATCGTCTGATCCACTAGCAACCTCTAATTTTGAATAATATAACATAATTCACTATAATGAAGTACTAAATCACTTAATGATGCAAGCCTAAGTTTTCAAGCTTTTTTTTTTTTTTTTTTTTTTCTATTTTTGAGGTTTTAATTGAGATATAACTTGCAAGGTTAATTAATTAAGAGTAAAAATTGGTACAACTTTAGAATTATGTGAACACTAACATAGCTCTTGAGTTTTATTTTTTTATTATTGAGATATAAAATTTAGTTAGATAAATATAAAAAAGTAAATAAAATATTATAGAAAATGAACAAATAGTGATGGAATTTTGCATTTTAAAAATTGAAGTCAAATGTGATCTAGTATGGCCATTATTACTATCAAATCAATATTTAAAAAAGATACAAAAACTAAAAAATACAAAAAATAAATATTGAACTGAGAAATTTTGTGTTTTTTGGAAAAATAAAAAAGAGCTAAATGCACCTTACAAGAGCTATATGTATCAATTTTCTTAATTAAAATCATGGTTGACTCTACAATGACACATATGTATGATGTCACTACAAAAGATCTTAAACTATGTTTAATTATTAATTATTTGTGATAATTTTTATTAAAATAAAAATTATCTAAAGTGATAAATCATTACACATATTAATAAAATTATTATCTAATATTTAAAAATAATACTAATTATGATATCATAATACAATATGATATAGAACATTGCAAGAAAATAATACAATATGATATAGAACATTGTAAGAAAAATTCTAGAGTGCCTCAAAATTAAGTACCTCATTTTCTATTTTAGTATTCTAGTTTATCTTTCAATCAGTAAATAATAAATAATTTTTAAGTGATTTGATAAATTATTTATTGTAATCTATTATTATATATAATTAATTATTGTAACTTTCTATTACAAATAATCAACTATTTTAATCTATTATTGTAGGTAATATTTTAAATATGATATTTTTAACACCAAATATAAATCATAAAAAATAAAAAGTTAATCAAAACTCTAATATAGATATAATAGATAAAATGTATAATAGTGTTTCAATTTAATTTTTATTTTCAACATATTTTTATCTCATTTAAATTTTTAAATTTATCAGACTATATTTTGTAAGAAATTATTTTTAAAATATATAAAAGCATAGAAAATATATCAATTTGCATCTCAAAAATATATATTATAAATTGTATAATGTGATTGGATATTTTTTACATAAAATTGTATAGTTAAAACATATAGTTTCATTTTTTACATATTAAATTATTTAGTTATATTCATTAATAATGTTTTTATTTATTTGATTGAAAATATTGCACATGTATCTTTAAATAATTTTTATCTTAATATGTAACTTATCAATATGATATATGAAAATTATAAAATATATGTAATTTGTTATATTAAATAAAGAGATATATAACCTATATATAAAACCAAAATATGTTATATAATATTCATTACTATATAGAATTTTGTATATGCTTACTAATTATATCTAAAAATTATTTGTTTACATACTAAATTGAAAATTTTACATATTATTAGTTACAATATTTAATTTTGAATCTTTTTTATATCAATATATAACTTTGTCAATATAATATGTAAAAATTTATCAAATATATACAATTATTTTTATATTATGGAGAAAGATGTAGAATTTATATATAAATTTTAATAATATTAACTAAATATATCATAATATGCAATTTTTACATATGTTTAACGCAATTGTTTTGCATATTCTATGAATAACAGTCAAATTATGTGGCCTAAAAGGATAAACCTAAATTGCTATGGTTGTTGGGCTCAAACTTATATATGCTGCTAATTTTTCTTGTTAGCTATCGATGTGGGATTTCCAAACAATCCATAAGTATCTCAAGCTAGCACCTCTAGATACCCTAAGCACCCCAAGCTAACACCTTGGTTAGGGATGTCACAATCTCCTCTCCATGAACTAGTGACATCTTCATCATGACTTAGCTTACAATTGTGTTAATGCCATAAGGTTTCTAACTGACTTTTAGTCAGTATGTAACCCCTAGGTATTATAGTTTCTCAGCGCCTTAAGAGGCTCCACCTCGTCTCTAATCATGAGCAGCCCTTTCTACATAGGCCCACAAGCTCCGCGCAAATTTCTAACTTAAGGTGAGTCTAAAACCAATTGTAGTGACTTGAACTCAATTATCCTACATAACCTAAAAATAATGGCAAAGCCATGCGGCCTAAAATGATTAACTCAACCAACGTATCAACTTGAGGTACTCAAGATGCTTAGAAGTGTTAGCTTTGATGGCTTAGGGATTAGTCTGAAAATTCTACCTCAAAAGTTAGCTTACATAAGTTTGAGTCCAACTATTGTAGTAACCTAGGTTAACTATTTTAGGGTGCATAGTTTGGTTGTTGTGTAGGATAATTGAGTTTAAGCCATTACAATTTATTTAAATTTTAAATTAAAAATTTTATACATTTTCAATAGTAATATATAACTTGAAATTAATTTTAGTTTATATGCAACTTTTTAATCTAATATATGTAATTTTTTATTTTACGTAAAGAGATCTACAATTTACATATAAAACTTAATAATGTTATTTAAATTCATCTTAATATGTAATCTTTTATATATTTACTAATTACGTCCAAAGATTAAATATGTAATTTTAAATTATTTTCATATCAATATGTAACTTTATCTATCAATGTATAATAAGTTATCAAATATATATCACTTTTTTTTATATATTACATAATGAAATATAAGATTTACATATAAAATATGAATATATTCCATAATATATATTGTAATATAATTTCCTATATGTTTGTTATTTTATCATATAATTATTTATTTTATATATAATTTGAAAATTTTGCATATTATTTTTTCATTGTAATATATATCTTTGAATTATTTTAATTTTAACATATAATTTTATCAATCTAATATATAAAACACCGTTAAACTTGTGTAACTATTATACATATATCAAAGACTGGGATAAGAATTTTATATTTAATAATTATTAAATTTACTGAATCTATAGTGCTTCTAAGATATTATATAAGACATGGATATTAATTTTCTCCTAAAATGACACACGAATCTAAAACTCATTAGGCTTTTCAAGTTTTCAAACTCCAACAAAAAATAAAAGTCAAAATGCATCAAAACAAATGTAAACAATGCTATGAAATATCTCCGTATGTAACAAGAAAAATACAGCCAGTCGACACAAAATAGCTCTACAAACGTGCAGGTAAATCTGTGTAAAAAAATGAAAATTAAAACAAGAAAACAAAGAAAAAGAAAATAAACTAAAAAAACAAAGACCCCAGCAAGGAGTCACCTATAAAAAGGCTATAAGAGAAAGCCTAGAGTGATATATAAATAATGGGTTACACAGTCTGGTGACCCCCAGCACTATAACCATTAGTACCGTTAGTTCGATCGGCATACTTATCAGAGATAGCTGTTCTTTTCCTCCTCAGGACTATGATCCATGTGAAGAACTCCAGAACTAATGCTGTGGCACCCAAGAATATGATAATTCCAGTGTAAATCCATTTCCATTTGTCTTCAGGGTGGTTCAAAATGTCAAGACCCTCGTAGATGTTAATAATGCTCAAAATGATGGTTGCGTACCCAACTGAATGGTGGTAGATGTTCCAATACTGTCTGTATTTGTGATCTGGCTTTGGCCTCAAGAGCAAGGCAAATACCTGAAAAATTATTCAATGCTTTTGTTAAAAAATAATTATTAAAAAAAAAAAAAAAGTGAGCACCTTTAAGACTTAGTCTAGGAGCAGGAGGCTCCATCTAGAGCCGGAAGCGGATGACCCTTTGAAAAGATCGCACGTTACTAGCCGACGCACAATGAATCATAATAGCAGGTACTTCAATTATAGGACACCTAGATTGACTTTTTAGAAATAAAGAAATTGAAATAATCCTCAAGACAAAGCCAAACACTAGGAAGGAAGAAGAACAAAAAATCCACCAACAAAATTTCAAACAAGCCCCTGGTTAATTATTAATTATGAAAGTAGCCAAGATGTCAGACAAGAAAATATGATGAATTAAATACCTGAAGGGTTCCGAGGCAAAAGACGGTTATGCCAACGTTCCTGTGTTTATCGTATGTAATTCCAGGAGAATCGCTGCCCAGTTTAAGACCAGTTCCCCATCCAGCAACACCAATAAGATAACCCGAGGATTGACAAGCAACATGAAGGTAGAACCATGCTGGGTTTGCTACTTTGAACACCTTTAAGTACCTAGCCATCATAACTCCCATAGGCATAAGAACTCCCCAGCTCACCGCGTTCAGCACACCGTGAACCTGAAAATCCAATCAAAACCATCACAACCCCTTTTCCAATAAAAATTACAAATAAAATGCATCTTAAATAATTATCAATTATCCCTTTCATAAGTAAATTAAAAACTTAGATGAATCCGTCACTAATTCAAATTTTAATTTAACATCAGATTATCTAAACACTGAAAAAAGGAGAGCGTGGGGGGAATACTAGGACTTACATTCTTCTTAGTGCTTGTTGCGGCACTTCCGGCAACTGCTGTTCCAGCGGCAAAATTAATTGTGCCCACTGATGCTTTGTTAGCTGTATCCATAGAATGTTGACCAAACGTATCGCCATTCATGGGACCTTCCTGCCACAAATGGTTGGTCGATATCAACGAATCTCGAAGCTGAAGTGTTGCAAATATTATCATCTCGTTGCCATTGGAGAAATTTGCTGTAATATTCCGGACCCCAAAGCTCAAGTCACTGCGTTGCATACTAGGGGATGTACTGTCTATTGAGGTGGTGTAAGCATTGAGGACGCCAGCGGAGTTATAGAAAGCAAGAAGAGCCTGTGACCCAACCATTTGCTGCCCGCTAGGATTGAGAGCCCATACAACCCAATTAGAACGTGTTGCGTCAATCTTGCGGAAGGCAATATCAGCTGTAAGGTTCGATGGGTGGTAAGTCCAATGAAGGAAAGAACTCAACTGAGGAAGATCTGAGCATGTGGCGTAGTTTCGATTGCTAGAGAAAGTGTAATTAGCACAAGTTTGTGCTAAAGACGGGACAGGAACGAATAAGCAGAGGAGCAGAATACAAGAAAACAGAGCAGTTGTTACAGATTTTTCCATGGTTGAACAAATGACCAATATTAGTAAATTACAGGCCGAAGGGAACAAGTTTTCAGAATGTGGGTACGTCCTAAAATTGTTCCCTTAGGTGTGCTTTGAAAGTTGTGGATCCAAAAACTTGAAGAGAGAGATGTATATATATAAAGCAGTTGAGAAGGGAGAACGTAGGCTTGATGGAGGAATTGTAGTTTTTTTTTACTATTTCTAAATATGAGAAAAATGCAGAAAAGAAAATCAAGGACTAAGTTATTTGTATTTCCTATTTAGTTAGACTAACAAATGGAATAAATAAGTAAATAAATAAAGTAGACTAACAAATGGAATAAATAAGTAAATAAATAAAGTGTTTGTGGAAGCAGGCCAAGAGAAGGTGTATCCGGCGAGTTGGTTCCTTAGGTAATATGTATTTCCAAGTTGAACTCTATATAATATATCGGTGATTCTTTCTACGCCTAGCTACTCTTCATGTTCACACCTGCTTTGTGGACTCATCACTTTCTCAGAAGCTAGCTAATCTTCCAAACATTAATTATTAACATAATAATTATTTTTTTCCCACCAAGATAAAATAATAGTATAGATTTTTTTTCTTTTTTAATTCAAGTGTGATTATTAAATACTTAAAGAATAACTATATTTGAGTTAAAAATTATGAAAATAAATTATATATACTCTTCATTTAGATGATAAATCCACATTAATTATGCGATAAATTATATTAATATTTTTACTATAAAAATTTCCTTATTGAAGTATCATATTTAGTTTATTTCTCTATGATTTAATAAAAATTAAATCCATAGTGTAAAATTAAGAAATTCAAAAAATGTTTTCCCATTTTTCTTATTCAAATCCGCTACGCTTGAAATTTTTCTTTTTAATTAAATCAGTTATAGTACTGGCCCCTCTCATAAATTCTATTTATCTCCTTTATGTGATTCTATTTCAACAAACCATAAATTTAAGATCTGATAAAATTTTCTAATTTCCAGGACTAATGAAATTTATACAATTTCGAAACATTCAAAATAGAAAAAGGAAACAGAAATGGAAATGGGAAAGAAAGGTCCCACACGCTAGAGCAACAAAGAAGTCGTATAAAGTCAAATTTAAAGGATCACCAGATCATCACCTACCCAGCAGAACACAAAAAGGGCCAACTTCGTCGACACGTAACGTGTACGTATAATCAATCAAACACCAGGTATAAAAATTCATGCCGCTGCTTTTATTCAAAATCACCAAACGATTAGTAACAGTGTCCAATTGAATTTATTAAATTGAAAAATTAAATAATTAAATCGAATTAAATATATAAATTAGTAATTCAATTAAAATTTAATTTGATTTAAATTAATTTTTTTAAACAATATTGTCATATAATTAATAAGTTTATAATATATTTTATGTATTTTTAATATAAATAATGAATGTCAATACATTTGAATTTAAATAAAATGAAAATGAAAAATGCAAAAATAAATATGAAAAAATAATATTTTTAAAAATATAGGAAACAAAATGTAAAAAAAGTATAAATATAGAAATATAAAAATATATTTATAAATATCTTTCTTACGTATAATAAATATTAAAACAACTAATTATGAAATTATATAAAAATAATATTAAAAATAATTGCCTAAATCAATATTAACTATAAACAATAAGTAAAATAATAATAATCAATCAAGTATTTAAAAATAAATATTAATTAGTCATAAGTTTTATAACTAAAATTAATAGCAGAAAAAAAAACGTGCTACTTAAAACAATTGTATAAATATAAATAATTTTAATTTTAAAAATAAAATTTTTTTAATTTTATAAATAATTTTAATATCATCGAAGAAAATTTCATTAGTCTCTAAATTTTATAATTGTATTTGCTTCCCTGTCTTGTTATTTTTTATAATCTCTTTAAAATATTGCTAGCCTCATTAAGTAATATAAATTTTCTCAAGATTCAGAATAATTTAATAAATTTGAGTCATTTTATCCATCTCAATGCCAAGGATAAATATCCATAACCCTGTCAGAATATTTTTAAAATATTGTAAGATTTCTTTTCCAAACATATAAATTTGTTTGTCAGAATTTTTAATAGCATCTATGATAAATTTTACATACAATCATTATGAAAATTACATAATCAAATTAATTTCTTTTCACAAATCACTCAGCATTTTCAAAATTATATTATTGTCATTTAATTTTCTTGATTTCAGCTAATCATATAATTTTTGATATTAAAAAAAAAACTTTCTTTAACTATATAATTATTATTTAATTTTCTTAAAACTACATATCTCAAAATCATATATATTATAAATTTCATTAATTTTTATTTTTTATCTTATAATATAAATTCATCATTTACTGACTTTTCTTTTTTAAACTGACCTTTTTAACAAATTGGTTTTCATTAACAGCTCCTCTTTTTTATTATCTTCTTGCTATTTTAAATTTTCAAAATATTCAAAAATATTAAAAAAGTTCTATTAATAGAAAAAAAAAAAGTTGGGACAAAACTTAAAATTGAAGATAAAGGATACCACTTCTCCATCATATCAGCCACATGTAATCATATACGAAATTATATATAGCAAGCTTATTCTATGCATGTTTCTTTAGTATAGCAATCTTATACTATTTTGCATGGAGTGAATGAGTCAGCTGCTAAAGAAAATAGAAAGCAAATTGAGGAACTTTACTTTTTATTTTGGTTGGTGCTACGCAAAAAACAGTAGATTCACTATTTCTTTAGTCTTATAGCTTATGTTGTACGAAAATTTCAATAAGATCGGATTTTGCATTTTATGCACTTTTTTCCCCATCAAAAATTGTGTAATTTTTTTTCATATTTTCACTACATTTTATAAAATTTCTTTCTTGTCTTGCCGTTTTCTGATGTTTTTCTTTCCTCACCATATAGCTTACAACTTTCATAATATGTAATAATAAAAAAAGAAGAAAAATAATCAACAATTTGAACGGCGTACGAATATGAATGTGGTCGTACATATTCGCAAAAAAATGTAGTACAAAATATTAAATCAAAAGTAGCACAGCGCGTTGACGGAAGCCAAGTCAAAAACGCATGCAAACTCCAACGCGATCGATTATGCAAGCAATGGAGTTGGCGTTTTCAAACGTGGAAACTTCTTCTTAGATTCTGTTCTTCTATTGTGTATTCTATGGAAATGATGATCGTGCGGCCTTTTCTTTTTCAATTTCTTTTAATTGTTTAATGTCTGTGATTCCTTTTGACGACTACATGTCGTCTCCTACATTGTCGTTTCCGTTTCACCCGACAGTTCTATGTATTTTTGTTCTAGGACCAGTATTTTAGAGCTCTTTCACTATGAATGATAATGGTGCACGCTGAGGCGGGGAGCCTTTCTGTCTCCGTCCCGCCTGTGTTTCTGATGGAAATAATCAATGTCTTTAATATTGAAATCGAAACGGTTTTTATAATTGTTTTGAGTTTAATTGGTTCAATCAATTCAGTTCATATATATATATATATATATATATATATATATATATATATATATATATATATATAATGGCAGAACATTAAAAAAATAATGAAAAAATCTAAAAAATTCAGAAAAATAATAAAAATGATAAAAGAAATAGAAAACTATCACCCATCATCAAATATTAATTCTTAAACTTAATTATCCTAATCCACAATAAATAATTCATGTTCATAAAATTCTAAATATCAAAGAAAACAATACAATACAACCATATCTAATATTGTACGTACAAATCTAACTTAAGGTTCATAATTAGAAATTAATTTTAAAAAAATCAATATCAAATAAAATTTGTCACTTAATTAAATAATTTTTTTAAAATAAAATGCATAGCACAATCAAATTCATAAAAATATAAAATTAAGATTTATAATCCAACTTCTTTAATCCATTAACATCCTTCTCTTTCTTCTTACAACTTCCAAATATGAAATAAATAATAACTAATATGTTTATAATTTATTAGATCTCGAATTAATATTATAACCATCTAGAAAAATAAAGAATGATTGTCTGCATATGACTTTTATAGGCTTAAGTAGATCAAATAAATGGCAGGGCACTTGATCTTTCCATCCCAATAAATCAATGTTTTAAATAAATAAAGCTAGCACAAGCCCTTTATTAGCAATCTGAACTTAGAAGCATGCAGACTTTTTTTTTTTTTCAATTCTTTTTTGCTCAAAGAAACATAGAACATGTTGGCTATTTTCATGATTCAACAATGAATTATTTTCATTTGCAATAAGCATCTGGGAAGTCCAAAAACTGCACAGCCCTCAATCACATCTAGATCCTGCATTTAGTTAAATTAAATAATTATTGACTAAACCTGACCTTTGAACCCGCAAATACGAAAAAAAAAAAAAAAAAATCTTAACCCCGAGATCATCCATTACCAAAATGACACTCTTGCATTATCAACTCAAAATAAGAACTCTGGGGCTTTGACAATTCATAACATGTAACATTCTACCAAAAAAAGATTATGTAATTACTCAAATTCATGAGCACCTATACAGACCAAAAGCAGAATAAAGATCTAATGGGTTTGGATTTTTATTTGAGTGTTGTGTCCTTGTGTATTTAACTGTTTTAAAAATCAAAAAGCAAAGGAGAAAGCGACGGGGAATAGTATTGATGATCCGCGATTGAAGTTTCAATTTATCCATGGATGGACAGCGGCAAAAACTGATCTTTAAAGGAAATTTTGATTTTAAACGAAACAACATAAACTGATCGAAGGCAATAAAAGTGAAAGGGATAGAGTTTAAATGTGTTTATTTTGTCGAATAGAAATCTGGTTCTTTCAGGTCATCCAATTCTATCCAGTTTTTTGTAAATCTGGTTTTATCACTTTTTTTACATCGGATTTCAGGTCAGTTTTTGGATTTTTTGGTTCAATCAGTTGGTCGGTCCAGTTTTAAAAATGTGAGATATAATTTTTTCTTGTACATATCTTTGCAAAAATTTATTACCTCACAAGATAATTTATTCATTTAATTTTTAAGTGAGCTTGAGCTTAAACGAGTATTAAATATTCATATTCAAGCTTGAGTGTTAAGGTTTAAATTTAGATTAACATAATTTTATCACATATAAATAAATACAGACAGGCTCTGAAGCAAGTATGTTTGCAAAATGAACATATTCATGAACATAAACAAGTAAAAATATATATGGGTTCAAACTTAGCTTGTTTATATAAATGAGCCAAAAATCTTATTCGAATTCTTTTATTAAACTTAATAAATAAACACAAAAGAGCATATTTCCGAACAGTTTACCAAATATACTAGTTTGTTTATATAACTTGATATGAACTGACTTGTTTTAGTCATAGTGATCCAGAATGGATCACGTACTCACATGAATGGCTCTTCTTACCCCCTTTTAGCTCTTGGAAAAGTTTACCAAATATTCAATTTTGACTTGTTTCAAATATTTTTATACATTTTCATGGCAAATCAAAATTCAATTCAGTGTCCAAACCATACAAATTAATCTTATACATGTTTAATCATAATCAACTAATCAATAATTCATCAAATACAAACTAAATTTATATCAAAAAATAATTTAAATATAATTAAATTAAATAAATTTAAAAATAATTCAGATGACCTCTTATCCTTACCTTTATAACTTTCAGTAGACAGGTTAAATTCGCATAAACTACAATCCACTATATTCTCAAGCCTATTTCAAACGCAATGTGATAGTGAAATTAATTGCTAAAAAAAACGATAATTGATCATAGTTTTCTGTACTTTTTCTTAAGGTTTTTGGTCTTTAGCATTTTAGTTATTGTGTTTTATTTTTACCTTCTGAAGTAGTTTTAAGTTAATTAGCTGCTTGCAGTAACGAGGATAATAAACTTTTAACAGGAACTAAAAAGTAGTGCATTGAGAGGAAGACAACACCTGATTAAACTAAATTCTTCTACTAAAATTGTGTTTAACAGTAGGTTCATTCACCACTATAATCTTTTCACTAATGCTGCATATAATGAAAAAAATTCTTAGTTACTATGAGCTTTAGGGGGTCGCGTTCACACCATAGTCTTTTATTTTAGAGCCAAACTTGTACCAAATTCTTCCACTAAAGCTGTATATAATATTAGGGTTCATCCAATCTTTGGGAGTCATACTCATACTAAAGTATTCATCCTTAGAAGTTGACCTTGTATTAGGGAATTTTATTTAGTAACAAAGACTGTGCTTGATGATTTGAGTTGAGCTAAAAAGGAAAAATTGAAAAGTGAGACAAAGTATTATGTATGGAAATAGTCATACTTACGGGAAAATTGCGCTGATCAGGTTATTAAAGATGTGTGCCTGATGTTGAGATATAGAATATCCTTAGCTTTTGTCATAGTTATGCTTGTGGAGATCATTTTAGACCTAAGAGAACAACTAGCAAAGTGTTAAATTGTGGTTTTTATTAGCCAACTTTATTTCGTGATTGTTATGTATTTTGCAAATATTATGAGCAATGTCAAAGGACAGAAAGTTTGACCCATAGGCATGAGATTATTCAAAACCCTATATTGGTGTATGAGATCTTTGATGTGTGGGAAATTAGTTTTATGGGTCCATTCCCTTTTTCCTTTGGTTTGGTGTATATTGTACTTGTTGATTATGTTTTAAAATTGGTGAATGATTCTAATGTTGTTTTAGATTTATCAGGCCCAAGATTTTTAGCAGGTTTGGAATACCGAGGGCATTAATTAGTGACTAGGGGACTCATTTTTGTAATTTGACAGTGGAAGCCTTATTAAGAAAAAATGGAGTTTTTCATAAAACATCCACAGCTTATCATCTACGGATAAATGAAAATAGGTTGAGGTGTCTAATTGAGAAGTCAAGTATATTTTGGAGAAAATGTTGAAATCAAATAGGAAAAATTGGAAACATTATACTTGAGGATGCTTAAAAATGCCTATTGAAATGTCTCCATACTGACTTTCTTTGGTAAGTCATGCCATTTACCTATAGATTTGGAGCACAAGGCTTATTGGGCAATTGAAAACTACAATATAGATTTGGAATAAGTTAGTGTCCAAAGAAGGTTGCAATTACAAGAGTTGCAAGAGATTAGGCTTGAAGCTTATGAGAACTCGAGGATTTATAAGGAAAAAATCAAGGCATTTAATGATAAAATGATTGTTAGGAAATAGTTTATAGTTGGGCAAAAAGTATAATTCAAGATCGAAGTTAAAGCTAGGTAAGTTGCATTCTTGTTGGATTGGACTTTTTGTTGTCACTAATGTAATTTCTCATGGTGTAGCAGAGATCAAAAGTTTAGCAACTAATAATCAATGTCAATGGTCATAGACTTAAGCCATTCTATGATAGTTTTTAGTATCATACAATTAAGGAGGAGAACTTGGGAGATCCTACGTTTAAGGATTAAAGAGAGCTGCAAGTCGAGCGAACAACGTTAACTAAAGGCGTTGTTTGGGATGCAACCCAAGGACTACCGGATTTGATCTTTTACCTCATCTCTTTCTTAATTAAAATTTAAATGTCCATTATTTATGTTATTTTGTACCTTACATTAGGGACAATGTAAGATTTAAATGTGAAGGAAAGGATTTAGGATTATGGTTTTATGTCTTTATTTTTCTTTGCCCCAAAAAAAAAAAAAACTTGATGAAATACCATATGATGTATAGGAACTAATTGGAAATAATTATGAATATACCATCTACCTTATGCTGGCAGCAATTTTTAATAAAACAAGGTTAAATGTGCTTGTGTCTTTGTAGTCAATTGAAATAGTATTTCTTGGGAAATTCTATAAATTAAGCAATGAAGAATGATTATGGAATTTGTGATTTATTTTGAAACTATTCCATTTAAGTTGGTCCTACATTCAGGTTTAAGTAAGCAGAGAGTTTTTTTTTTTTTTTAAAAAAAAAAAAAGAGAGAAAAAAAAAAAAGTTGAAGTGGAACGCATGTGTGAGAGTAGGATGGAGCATAAAATGGACCTACTAGCCAAGCCTTGCTCAAGTGACATGCAGCATAGATTGCAATCATGAAAAAAAAAAAAATTCTAGTTTTGCTACCTGATTTGTTGTAATAAAAAGGAATGATTAATGAATAAGTTGTGCATAACTTGATTGTGTTACTTGCAAGGTTTACAATAATGGATAAAGAATATTTGTGGTAAAAGATCAAGAGGGTTGACTATGTTTGACCTATTTTGTTTGATATTGTTGCAATTATAAGCGCGGTAGGTATGTCGAGAATAATTAACAATCTATGCATTTTGATGGTGTTTTAAGGTGTGTCTTTTAGTTTATGTTTTTTTAAAGTTGTGTTTTGCCCGACGATGTGCAAAAACTAAGTGTGAAGGACTTTATCAAGAGTAAAATATTTAATGTTAATAATTTTCTTATATTAGGTTTATGGTTCTTAGGATATGATTAATTGAGCTTATATATTAGTTTATTTTGTGAAATTAGGAATGATTTGAAAATATATGTATAAAAGTGGAATAAGGACTGTAGTTTTTTTAAAAAATTTTTGATAGATTCAACCTTTGGAGCTTTAACTGGTGGCTTGCTAACATTTATGTTTCAGGATGAGAAAGTGGTCTTCATAACTATTAAAGAGGACATCTTAAGCTTTCTAGTTTAGTGACCCAATTTCAAGTTCATTTTGGTCTCTAAATATCACTTAAGTTCTATCATGAAAAATCAAAATTGAATCAGTTTGGACGCTGATATTAAATGGGCTTATCTTTGGCTTTTGATATCCAAATCAAGGGATTCAAAAGCTTAAAGTGAAGTACTCATCCACACCTACAATTTTGATGAAGAGTCCAAGCCCGAATTTTTTTATCTCTATGTAGTCTGAACTCGGCTTAAAAAAGTTAATATGGGATTAATACAATTGGAATGTTTTGTTAGAGTTTCTTTTCTATATGACTACAAATGCCTATACAAAATACTTCTTCAAGGTTATGAATTTGAGGTAGCAAAAAATATAGAATAACTTTTTAGTTTTTATTTACTTCCTGTAATGATGAGTCTCTAAATAATTTAAGCTTTCAAATTTAATAAAATTTTCTTAGATAAATAATCTGACTTTTTATAATTAAATACACCAAATTAAATCAATTTACATAGAATTATCAATTAAATTAACTTAATCAATAACTTAAATAAATCAATATTCTTACCATTATTTAATTAAATTCCTTAAATATTTACTTAACACAATTTTTTCACATAACATAATTAACATTAAAATCGCTTAATTTACATATTCATATTTACTTAAATTTTCATAAATTCTTTTAAATCTTAATTAACTTCATACTTAAATAATTAATTCCATATCTTTAATTCTTAAATCATTAAATATGTTTTCTTTACATAATCTCACTGTAAAAATATTAAATATCATCACATATTTATTTAAATTTAATTTTTAAATATAAAATATTTATCAAACATAACTTTTTAACTTAATTCATAATCAATAACATAATTTTAATTATAATAATAATTTCATTAGCATAAGATCTTTTCTCTTTAAAATATTAGCATATACATTAAATAATCTCTTTAAATGCATTAAAATATATCTAATCCTCAATAAATCATTTGAAATTTATAATGATATACATAAAATAGAAAAAAAAAATATATTTAAAATAACTCTAGTTTCTAGAATTTCTTAAAACTAGATACCGAACCTTAAAGCCTAAGCAATCAGGGGGCAGGTGCGAAGGGCCTAATGCTCCTCATCCTCTGAAGATGCCTCCTTCTCCTCAAACTACTTAGCACTTGACGACTCGAGGTTGGCTTGAAGCTCTGCTAGCTCATCACGCACCTCTCGGAGTTCCCAATTCTTCTGTCGGATCTCCTCCTACAGCAAATGTTAGGTTATGATGGTTAGGACATAAGCATGAATATATAAATTCACATTTTACTTGCAACAATGCATGTACTGAGTGAGTGTCCACTTCAGCGTAACTATTAGATCAAACGCATGCTCAGCCTAGATGCGGAGGATCTACACAAGCACAAAGTTAGGATAATAAAAGGTCACAAGAAGGGAAAACATAAAAGCATGAAAAGGATAAAGATACTTAAGTGAGCAGTTGAGGCGGCAGGCTTAAAGGCGCACGAGGTCTAGGTTAGCTCCAACGCCATTATGAAACTCGCTAGGGAGGAATGGTATGTCGCCACCAAGCTATCCGGGAATCGGTCCAACTTTTCCACTACCACAGGCTTCAAGTCCAACGTGTCAACCATTCGCGCCCTTTTATAGCTACCCTTCACCAGTGCCTGCTCAAAAGGCACTTGCTTCAAGTACACCCGCATGTCGCGAGCTCCTCTCCTCAGCACAGTCCTCGTGTGATCCTCGAATTGAGGGAACGATTAGATGCACGGATTTGGTACAAGAATCTCTTCCAGTAATGTTGCCTCTATCCATGCCCTGTAGGGCTAATTTTCAATTTGGTGTAAAAAAAAAAATAGAGAAATATTATTAGTTAAAAAATATTTATAAAAATAAGGTAAATGAAAAAATATTTAGAGAAATGAGACGGTCAAAATTTTTTGTCCGCTAGTTAAACTAGCGGACGTTATTGTAGACAAATGAATTTTTTTTTTCAATTTTTTACTCTAACTAGCAGATGAAGGATTTTTTAAAAAATATTTTAGATTTCCTGCCTTGTCAAGGCTACATGGCTTCGTCCGCCAATTATACTAGCCGACAAAGCCTCTCTTGCAAGGCTGCAACCTTGCAGCAGTCTTCAACAGCTAGTGTTGCAAGACTATATTATATAATAATATTTTTTTATATTATTATATTATAAAGAAAAATAACATAATAAAATAATAAAATTTTTGTATAATATTATAAAATATTATTATATATTTTAAAATATAATATAATAATAAAATGTTATAAAATATTATAAAATAAAGTATTAAAATATTTTAAAGTATAAATATAAAATAAAAAATATAAATTCATTTAAATTTTTTTAATTATTTCGCCAGCTATTATAAGAGACGAACAAATAATTTTGAAAAAAAAATTTAGCACATCAATGAAATATTATTAAAAGTAATAGTGAATAAAATTATGAAAGTTAGTTAATACAAAAATAATTTTATATGCACAAACGTAATGTTCATGTATATAATTAGTCTCCTAGTTAAATTGGCGAACGAGCGAATATTTTATCATTCTGATCTATAATTTAGCTGGTGAACGAGAAATATTTGTTATGTTTGAATTGTTTCATCCACTATTTTAAGTGGCGAACAAATGTTTTAAAAAAAATTTAGTACATCAATGAAATATTATGAAAAACAATAGTTAATATTCGTATGTCAGTAAAAATGGTGAATGTTCTTGTTCGTGTTATGGAAAGCGATAGTTAATATTCAATTTCATACAACATTATATATATATATATATATATATATATATATATGGTTTCATATGAAGATATTTACTTTTTGTAAAATATACTTGAATAATAGTGTGTTTGTTTACATTGAAATAAATTATGTGTTTTAAAAAAAATTGAGAAACTACCATTTATGCAATTATAAATTTAATTTAGAGAATAATAAATTTAATGAATAACTAATTTATATAATAATTTAAAGTAAGTATAACAAAAGACATAAAACTAAAAAACAACTATTCAGTGCTGCAATTTGGATGTCTTCTGGTTCGTTGTTGGCGTCTATTTCTGAATGCAGTACCTCGTACCCTAGCAGTAAAAATATAAGGATCATCTATATCGTGATCTTGAGGCTCAACATCATTTGTATGATATTGTGTGAAAGGAGAAATGGTAGATGATCCAGGACCGAATGTAGACTGAGCCAACAGTTGATCGTAAGAGGGGATACTAAAAATATCAGGAACCATACTGTCTAAAGGAGTAAATGGCTTTTGTTGTCTAGAAGACGGAATGAATGACATAGAAGGTTGATTTGCTCGATGTGAGAAACCAGGTTCTATCTGCCATACTAATGGCAGTGTAGAAAACAACAAACTCGTGAAAGACTGAAAGGGCTCAGATGGACAGACCATATCTGTAGAAGAACCAGGCGGTTGAAGTGAAAGGTTTAATTGGTCTCCTAATGACCCATATGTCATAGATGAAGTAGTGTAAGACTCAAATGGTTGTGGCATGGATGAAGGGCCAACACCCTCTGATGGATTGTATAAAGTAGTGTACGGCTGATATGACCGGAGCATTATTGAAAGTCCAACATCCTCTGATGACCCATATATAGTAGTGAAAGGACCTTCATATGAATATGGCATGGATGAAGGTCCAACACCCTCTGATTGAGTATACCTATATTCACTGTCATAATGAAATGTCAACGGTGGCGGTATAGGTGTACATGTTTGCAAGGGTAGGATGAAAACCTCTGCACGCCTATCAGTGAATCTTTGCCTATGACACCTACTCGCATGTTGAGTAGATGTTGTAGGTGCATCTCCCTCTACAGGGTAAGACATGGGGTCTGGCTCTAGATTTGGTGGCGGCATGCTAAAATGGCGTCGATCCTCATGCAAAATAGAAAACATAGTATCAACAACCTGATGGAGTGCATCAATGTTCTGTTGTGTTGGTCTTGTATCAGTATATTGTGT
Organism: Omphalea diandra; assembly: GCA_949677035.1. Lineage (NCBI taxonomy): Eukaryota > Viridiplantae > Streptophyta > Magnoliopsida > Malpighiales > Euphorbiaceae > Omphalea > Omphalea diandra. Next base: position 3,943 of record CATIWR010050875.1, on the reverse strand, counting down.
AATCTCAAGACCATCGGCCTACACAAAAATTTAAAAAAAAATTAGATAACAAAGGTAAATAATATATTTATTTTAAAATAAATTAGATAAGAGACTAACCACAACTATAATTGAAGCACCTCGAGGTGTGATCCAACGTCTGGTGACACGACGATACCACTCCATATATTGTGAATGAAAATGGAGTGGTGCAACCAAAGGGATGCCAATTACAACATGATTATGCCGATCATTCCATAAAACTATCCATTGCGCATTATGTACCACCCAATTCTTTACACTTGGACGTAACTCAATAGACTATAAGTCATCTGTCTGTAATGGGGGATGAGGAATTGGTTGTTGCAACCCAAATTGGAGCAACACTCGATCGGGGTGGTGCCATTCAACAATATAAAAACAAATAAGTGGTACAATTGCCCTCCAAATATCACTTCCATGCAAACAGTAATCGGGAAGTATCTGCATAATATCGGCAGTGTATGACTCCCATATCATCTGTACATAATATGTCAAGTATATTTATAACTAAAATAATTCAATGATGATATTTTATGCACTTATGATTAATTTAGGTGTACCTCTTCAGAACGTTGATTATCAAGGGCAAATCGAATATCTTTTGGTACATGTGTTGCTACATTTGTCACAACACGCACTGTATTCCACTTGTATAAAAGTAAACATGTTAAAACAACATCATTCGCATCATAAAAAATAAATAATTTATATCGCTAACCGTTGTCCAAATGGTGCACCATCAGCTTGAGCCAAACCAAGCTGCAAGGTAGGAGAAATATATGGTAATCGATCCCATGCCCATATTTGTAATAAAAATAGTGGTCCGCTCAGTTGGTGGATCATAGGATCGGTAGCATAGCAAAGCTCCCTGTATAACCATGCTAAACATGCACTACCCCAACTATATTGTCCTGCATGGTGAAGGTCTTGTAACAGTGGAAGGAACATGCAACTGGCACAACCTGTTGATTTATCTGGAAAAACAACACCACCAATGAGGTGCATAATAAGAGCTCGTGCATGACATTGCAAGGTTGCTTCATCTGCATCCTCAGGTATGTCAGCAAATTGCTCAGCAAGCCAGCTTAATTTCAGCATAGAGGCCATGATGACTGAAGCAGGTGGGCGAATGCCTAAAAGAGACTCACAAACATCACTCTAATCTCTACCCACAATTCCTGATACAGCCTCACCATCAATAGGTAAACTAGTGATGATTGCGACATCTTGTAAGGTGATAGTGCATTCGCCTTCTGGCAAGTGAAAAGTATGGGTCTCTGGACGTCATCTTTCTACTAATGCAGAAAGAAGATGTCAATCTAACTGAAAGAACTCAATTCGTGTAATACCATAAAATCCTATCTGTCGACTATATGGCTCTAGTCGATGATCCAAATGTAAATTATGCAAAATGGTGCTCGCCTGACGACATTTGAGCACAGGATCGACAATCTATATTATAACAATATATATTAAGGTAAGTACTAACAGTACGTCAATTACAATATTTATTTTTATATAAAACAAATGGAGTTATATTACCTTATTCAACCAGATGGTTTGTGATCGATGTTTATTTTGTAGCGTCAATACAGAAGTATCAATAGATCCAGGCTGCATAAAATCTCGACCTTGATAATTATCATCCATCTGAAAAGATAAATTAGCATGTCCAATCACTTTTATCAATAGGTCCAGTTTATATTATAACGTTTTATCCTATTGTACTTTACATTATAAATTGTGAGATTACATAATATAAACATAAATAATATAATGATAAAAGAACATTTTGATGAAATCATTAATAATTTATACAAACTTACACTCCGCATCATTGTTTGGTACATGTTTTTTAATTATGTCCAACATTGCCACATCTACTACAACAAGCCTTTTGTGCACGCTCTCTCCAATCCATTCATTTTGTATGCGCGAAGATTTTGGATGTCCCTTAGGCCGCTCTAATTCAGGATTTGGGACCACATTTTGGGGAAGGACAATTGGCCAATATTCTTGATCACCGAGAGGAATGAAATCATGTTCATAGCATTTCAATATCATCTCTATTGTATAACATTTTGTTACGTATGAATGGTAATCAAGGCCAATATGCTTGCAACTTGCTATGACATGAGAGCATGAAATTCTTGCTTCCTGAAACTTTTTGCAAGTGTATGACGTATCGGTTAGATCAACAACTTGTTTCTTTTGCCCTTTCCTTTTGTTGTGATCATATCGTGTTATTATTTCAAATAACATTTGATCTCTGTTAAACTTTATGATATGGTGACAATCTGCCTTTAATTCTTGAGCCCTTAATAAATCTCTGATATGAAAACAATAAGTGTGGCCATTTGCTAAATCTCAGGTTATTGCAGCACGATTGTCATCGAAAAATTTAACCCATCTATAAAAAGTGTGTTGCACTAAAGCAGATATTGGCATGCCACAAATCCCTTTCAAACAACTATTGAAAGACTAGGCAATATTAGTTGTCATTGAACCATATCGTTTACCATCATCATATGCGCGTGTCCACTTCTCTACGGGCAGTCTTTTTGCCCAATTATAACTTTCTGCATTAATTTTTTTCATTAATGCCATTACTTTTCTGAACTTTCTTTTTTGATTTTAAGAACCTGTATATTAATATGTAAATATGTCAATAATTATAATTAAATGTTATTTACTAGAAGATAACTAAAATCTTATTGCATTCATCTAATGTAGAAGCAATCAACATTGTGCTTTTGTATTTGTCATATAAAAATGTTCCATCAATATGAATGACGGGCCGACAATATTTAAAGCCATGAACACAAGGTTTGAAGTTCCAAAATAACCTTCGAAATTGCACATGATACGGGTCAACTCTACGTCCATTATCAATAATGTGGTTCTCATATTCAAACACATATTTAGATCCGGGATTAAAAATCTTAATTGCAGCCATCAACTTTGGCAACTGAGAGTAAGAGTCATCCTAATCCCCATACAATCTGGAAATAACTTTTTGTTTGGCTTTCCACATTTTGTAGTATGATGACTCATAATTATACTGTTTCTTCATATCAACCCTAAGTGTTGCAATTTTAATTGTTGGATCTGAAGTAATTAGATGCTCAATGCATTGGCTTATAAAAGTGGAATCCAATTGTCGGTGGTCTTCATCAATTATGTGGGATGAACAAGTATGTGACCCATCATATCTGGTAATTTTCCAAAATTCAGAGTTTTTCTTATGTGTTGCCTGTAGCCTCTAATTACAACATTCAGAATAATTAACACAAACTAGTGTTAATGTGTTATGTTTAGACTCTAAACAACAACATTGATGATGTTTGCGTAAAGAATATTCTTTCATAGCAGAGTGAACCGCTTGCTTTGAAGGAAACAACATCCCTTTGCTAAACTCTTTTGAAGGGCCCCATAATCTAGATGGTATTTGATCTGTAAATAGATCAACACAAGCATCAGAAATATTAAGTTATGAATAATGGCTAGGTGGATTGATTGAAGGTTGTAGCGGATTTGAAGGACCTTCAAAATGATAAATGCGAAGCTCCTCATGAGTCTCATGATCTGACTCATCCTCGTCACCACCATTTTCAAAGCCATCGTCCCATTCTTCATCATTACCTCCCTCATACTTATCAATATCTATTTGCACATCATCCCTACTATCACGACAAGTATTATAATTGTCACCATCATCAATATTTTCACCATATACTGCATCAACATCATCATTATTTTGACCCTTTTGAACACCGATTTCATCATCACCATCGCTCATCCCCACAATATCATGACTATTGTCTACATCGTCACGTAGAACAATATCCACATATAGCTCAATACATGAGTGTTAACGAATTAACTCGAGATCATTAAATATAATATTAACACCATCATCATC
>CATIWR010050869.1:0-80260 GCA_949677035.1 Omphalea diandra | reverse complement strand
AGAATGAAAAACATGAAACTTGTAGGGTTATATTCCCTCTAAATACCTGTGAAGCATTTTTGATTAATTTGTTGTGTGGAAAGAGATATGGCTCATTGATTGGGATTGACTTTGTACCGGGGTGAAACCCACCTTTCCTTTGATCTATTTTCCAAGTATTTAATGGCCATAGATTCAAAATTTGATGATTGTCCAAACTTGAAAGTTGTAATTTATGTATGATGTACATACCAATGAAATAGGTTTGCCAAATTCAGCATGGTTGTTGAGATGTTGTCCCTTCATCATGACTGGTTGGCAACATGTTACAAACCTGCTCATCCTGAGATTGGTCCTTTATTTTGGTGACCTTATAGACTGAATTAGACGATGAGTAAAACATGAAAAATGTTCCTTCATATTTTTTGTAACTGATGGTAGATTATTATTGTAATTAGATGTGTACAATTTGAGATATGCCCAAGAATTTAAGACCTACTCAGACTAAGATGACACTGCAATAGGGCAGAACTTAAAAATTCACCACATTTTGTGTGTATCTGATAGTAGCCTGAAATTTTAATATGTTGTCCCATTATATGTATAGATTATTTGAAAAAAAGAATCAAGCCATTTGGATAAGTATATCGAGAGTTATTGCTGTGACCGTGTAGCCAGCTCAGGCTGCCATATAAGGAAAATATGCATAAACAATAGATACACTTGCATGAATCATGCCACAACTACATACCAAGCATTCATAATCGTTTTGATATACTTATACCCATGTATGTATCAAATGCTAGGATCTCAATACGATGAAGAAGCCCTACCATAAAGGTTGGTCACATCAAAAGGTGAGTAGAAACAATAATTGGATTCAATGTGTGTGAGTAGAAACAATAATTGGATTCAATGTGTGTGAGTAAAAACCATAATTAGATTCAATGTGTGAGGATGATAATTTTATAATATGATTATGTGCTATTACATGTATATATGATTGAATTGTTACATGTTACATGAAAATATAAGTCAAGAGAGAATGATTGAATTATTACATGTTACATGGGTATAATATGATTATGTTCTATTACATGTATGAATGATTGAATTGTCACATGTTACATGGAAATACAGGCCAAGTGAGAATTAAATGCTCTTAACGATTACTTGACATATCATTTGTGAATAAGCACTTACACATGGAACTAAAAGGGCGTTGTGACTGACTTGTCAAACACTTGCAAATGAATTACAGAAAGATGGATCAATAGGTCCCAAATCATATGTTACATGAATCACATGAATATCCCGAGAGCAATGTTTGCCTTGCTCGGTCACGACAAAAAAAAAGCTATTGCATTTGCACTTGCATAGTCATTTGTTATACTTGCAATGTATCTTGATGATATTTGATTATGGATTATCCATGAGGATTTGATTATTGTTTTTATTCACTGAGTCGCGACTCACCAAATCGCAACTATTTTTCAGATACTGAAGCATAGAGTTTGGACATTTTGATGCATAAAGTCTTGCATAAAGACACATGGAACATAAGTTGTCGGCTGAATTCCAACTCTCTCTCCTTGCGTCATGTACATACATTTGATAGGAACTAGTTATGGTCACTGGTCCTAACATTAGTTAATCCATGTGTACATTAAATACATATGGGATTATATATGTATGATGAATAAACCTTAATGTGTATGCATTTTTAAACATGAAATGCCATGATTTGCAACTAAAGACGATAGTTGTAATTGGTGGTATCAAAGGATTCAAGCACACACGGGGCATACGTGCAAATCCTAGTGTGTATGACATTGCTAGGCCAACAGGCAAATCCCGGATGTTGAGTGCTCTGATAGGTACCAATTGTAGCCACGTTGTGATGTTACAATTTGTGGTATCAAAGCTAATTTACAACTGAGAACAATGGGTACCACAGTTATTGGTTTGACAAATGAATTTAGATGTTACAGTTTGGATATCAGAGAGGACTCAAGCATATGTAGGGCAGACATGCAAATCCCAATGTGTATGACATTATGAGGCCGACGGGCAAATCCCGAATGTTGACTGCTCTGATAGGTACCGATTGTAGCATTACAGATTGTGGACATGAATAGTATGAGTTTTGTAAATGAATATGGTTGTTACAGTTATTGGTATCAGAGTAAATATGAATACGGTCGTTACATATTATGTCATCATTATACTACTATGGCAATGATTATGATAAGCAAATTCAATCAATGTAATATATTATGCCTTTAAACTCTATCATACAAACTTGAAGCATGTCTTCAAATGTCTCAATTACCTTTTCTAGTTATCCATCTGTCTAAAGATGAAAAGCTATATAAAACTCAACTTGGTACCTAAGGCCCATTGTACGCTTAAAATTGACATGTAAATCACATATCTCTATCTAATGCTATAAGTACTGGCACACCATGCAATCTAACAATTTCATCCACATATTTCTTACCTAAATGCTCAAGTGAACTACCACATCAAATAAAATGAAAAGTGAGTTGACTTTGCTAGTTAATCAATGATCACCCATATAGCATCATTCTTCTTTAAAGTTCTTTGTAACCCACATGCAAAGTCCATGGTTATTCTTTCCCATTTCCAAACCGAAATCAACAATGGTTTCAAATTTACAACTAGCGCTTGATGTTCTATGTAACATCCTTATCCACATTCATTAGCATTATCACATGTACATATTTATTGCATAAATGATATGAAATCCCACATGAACATATGCGTTGGACAAATAATCATTTAGACATGTGAATTGTAGAAGCACGACAATGACACTTGCACCGTTGCATTTCGGACATTTGAACATATATGTAGTGTTTGTATAGTTGCATGACAAATTGTTTTATACTGTGTGCTTGTTCTAGCATCATAAATAATGGTGTTATAAACCTTATTTTAAAGTATAAGGAGCATTTAGGAATTAGTAGATGGATGAAAGTGCTTAAGGAGTGAAGATGAGGGACTGAAAGAGGAAAGTGAACTTCCAACCAATAGGAATGCAACACCATGATTTTGTCTTGTTGCAATAGGCTTACAAGTGGAATTTTTGACCCATTAGGATCAAAATTAAGGGGTTAAATGTGAGTTATATAAGAAGAGAGAGAGAGCTAAGGAAGAAAGAAAGAAAGAAAGAAGAAGAAGAAGAAAGGGAGGAATAAGTGTGGGCTGCCTAGGAAATAGTCCTAAGGTTTTATAATCCTAAGACAATTGGTAAGTTAATTTATCTTCTTCTCAACTAAAATTAACCTCTCATGACATGTTAATCATGCATGGTTAGTGAGAATTATGGAATAATTGAGGTAGAGCTCTTGGATGGAAGTTGAAATCCAAGACAACAAGAGCTATTTGTGTTGGATTTTGCTGTTACAGTAGGATGTTGTACCCACAATTTCATAACCCTATAAGAGGAATTAAGGAAAGTACAAAATATAAAAGTTGTAGCTTTATATCCCATATAAATGTATATGAAACAGTTTTGCTTGATTTGGTGTGTGTGAGGAGTTATGGCTCCTTCATTAGGGCTGGTTCACAACCAATAGAGATGACCTCAGTCTTTCTGTCTTATTATATTTTGACGGCATTATGTTCTGATTTTGACAAAGTGTAAAACATGAAATTTGTAGGGTTATATCCCCTATAAATACTTGTAAAGCATTTTTGATTTATTAGTTGTGTGGAATGAGGTATGGCTCATTGATTAGGACTAGCCCTGCAACTGGATGAAACCCCACCTTTCTTTTAATTATGTTTTCCAAGAATTTGATGGCCATAGATTCAGAATTTGATGATGGTCCAAAATTGAAAGTTGTATATTTATGTATGATCCACATACCTGTGAAATTATTTTACCAAACCTAATATGGTTGTTGAGATATTGTCCCTTCATCATGACTGTTTGTCAATATGTTACAAACCTGCTCACCTTGAGATTGGTCCTTTGTTTTGGTGACCTTATAGACTGAATTAGACAATGACTAAAACATGAAAAATGTTCCTTTATATGTTTTGTAACTGATGGTAGATTATTATGACAATTGGATTGTACAATTTGAGTTACACTTAAGAATGTAAGACCTACTCAGACTGAGATGACATTGTAACGGGGACAAATTTAAAAATTCACCACATTTTCTATGTGTCTGATATTGGCCTAAGATTCAAAATGTCTCATTATATGTCTAGTTTGTTTGAAAAAAAGAATCAAGTCATTTAGATAAGTATATCCAGAGTTATTGCTATGAGATTGTAGCAAGTTTAGGCTATCATATAAGGAAAATATGCATAAACACTAGTCCACTTACATGAATCATGCCATAGTTGCATATCAAGTATTTATAATCATTTTGACGTACTTATAACCATGTATGTATCAAATGTTAGGATCTTAAAACTTTGAGGAAGCCCTAGAGAGAGAACCAAACCTACCATAAAGGTTGGTCACATCAAAAGGTGAGTAAAAATGATAATTAGATTCCAATGTGTATATGTGTGATAATTTTATGATGTGATTATGTCCTATTACATGTATATGTGATTCAATTGTTACCTTTTACATATTAATACAAGTCAAGTGAGAATTATATGGTCTCAATGATTACTTGGTATACCATTGTTATGAACACTTGCATATGGAACTAAAAGGACATTGTGACCGGCTTGTCAAACACTTGCAAATCACGTGGAAGATGGACTAATATGTCCCATTGGCACATGTTATTAATCACGTGGAAAATGGACCAATAGGTCCCATTAGCACATGTTATTGATCAAATGAATCACTTGTTATATGTTGGCCAGCAAATCAAATGTCACTTGAATCACATGAATTCCTGGGAGCAGTGTTTGCCTTATAAGGTCACGACACAAAAATAAATATATTACACTTGCACTTGCATAGTCAATTACTATACTTGTAATATATCCTGATGATATTCTAATGTTGGTTGTGCCATAAGAATTTGATTATTATTTTTATTCACTGAGTCGCGACTCACCAAATCGCAATTATATTTTTCAAATACCGAAGAATAGGGATTGGACACTTTGGTGCTTAGAGTTTTTCATTGAGCCACATGGACCACAAGTCATCGGCTAAATTCCAACTCTCTCTCTCCTTATGTCATATGCATACATTTAGATAGGAATTAGTTATGGTCACTAGTCTTGGCATTAGATAACATATATGTACATTAAATACATGTTTGATTGTGCATGTATGATGAATAAAACCTTTATGCATATGTATGTTGGACATGAATGCTATGAGTTTTGTAAATGGAAATGATCGTTACATTCTATTTTGACTTGCTAACAAGTCAAACATTTTTAAACATAAGATGTCATATCTTTCATAATTTTGGGCCACTAAAAAGAGATCATAGGGTACTATACATTTTCATCATTCCTGGATACATGGTACATGGAACATTATATGCTTCTTCTAGGATATCTCTTTAATAGTTATCAGCATTAAGCACACAAATATGAGCACCTCTCAATACATACCTACAACTCTACTAATTATAACCTTCCCTACTCTACCCACTATTAAATGAACCTCAGCAAACATAATAGACTTCTTGTATGAACTAAGCCATGACCAGACTCATAAAAGATTCAAGACAGCACTACCACTTTTTAAACCCTTAAAATGCCTTTTCTAAATAAAAGGATCTTTGACTTGATCCATTATAACTCTGATCAGACAACCCTCTAAATCCATCAAAGAGTATGTCCAGTCTTCTAGTTATGATTAGTACATAGTATAAGCTACAAGTGAGGAACATTTCATTTATTTGGAGATTCCTCCAAAGTTTCTCCCAAAATGGACTTCTCAAGGCTAAGCTCATATTCATTTTGGTACAATCAAACTATTTCTTTCCTATCATGAAAGAAAGGGCTTACCTATAAGAATTGCTCTTTTAGATACTAGATATCTACAACACCAACATGCAGTTATTAGCACTATAAAGACATCTCTAAATGTAGGTTCTATTATGTTTACTTTTTATCCTAATTTCAACCTGCCTTTTGATGATCCTAATGTTTTGTCTACCTTAAAAGTTTAAATTCAAATTCTTTGTGCTCCTTAAATAGCTTTAGCCATTATAGCTACTCTCCATTACCAGATGATTTAAAGAATCCAAAATCATGTCGTAGATCTTTCGATGCCATACCTAAATGATGCCATGCATATTGTGGTCGATGTTTAAAATGCTTCAACATGTATCCATGTCCCCAGGTGGATAAAAAAGTAGGAACTTCTAGAACTCTTACCAGAAAAATGGGTGACTTATTATGAAAGGATTTGTGAAAACACCCAGCCAATGCAATCAATAGAACCAATCTTCCAAACAAGGCTTGATGGTATAGTAGAGATAAGATTTAAGAAATCTTTTTCTCTTTCTTTTTCTATTTCCTCAATCTTTTCTATTGAATTCATGATGAGTCCATACCATCCAGAAGTAGATGTTCTTATTATCTATTTTAGAGCAGATGGAATGCTAGTTTATGCTTTTAAAAGGGATGGACACTGTTACTTTGATACATGTTACTTTCATAATTATTTTTATGACACTTCAGATGATGATGAGAATATTTCCAAAAAATCTTAGCAAAAGAAGAAAACTAGAACATGTTCTTATACCAATTTGAGAAAGAGATATGAAGATGGTGATCCCTCAGTTGGTTTTATTGAGCAACCTTTAAAAAAGTATGACTTCCTTGTCTAATACAAACTAAGTTTGGCATATACTACTCAACCTAAAATAACTCATTCACCTTTACCACTAAAAAAACCATTAAGCCCTAAACCACCTGTGCCATACTATAAACAAGCCTTAAAAAGGGTAAAGAAAGAATTTTCTTTCTCTGCCACTTCATCACCTAAATCACTTTTACCAATACCTCAAATTTGCATGTATCAAACCTTCTCCTTTACTTATGAAGAAGAATTCCCACCTTTGGTTGATCATATAAATCCAACAGCTCAAGTAAGGAGTATGCCATCGGTAAAAACATCCTTATATAATAGACCCTAAAAGACAGCCTCTCATAATCAGTCAAACTTGGTTCTAAATTAACGATCTAAGAATGCATAAGCACATAATCATCTTCTCAATAAAATAGAGACAAAAGTGGAATATGTATCTATTCAAGTTAAATAGATAGATTTGAGATTCTCAACTCATCAAAAAATGTCCACTCTCTTATGCTTCGACTATTGTCTCAAATTGATGAGAGACATTATGACTTAATAAGGATGATTGAACAAAAGATGTATTCTAATGAACAAAAGATGTATTCTAGTAATTTTAATAAAAAGGCTATAAAAAAACTAGAAGCTTAAGGATAAACTCTCTCAAATAAAGGACATGAAAAGAAAAACACAGTGCCTTCTTATGAGTGCCTCAGTTTTAAAGTTGCGCTCAGACAAGTGAAATCTTACTTTGACTCCTAGGGATCAAAAGGACAAAGGTCCTTACATTAGTGATGGCCTTGAAATATGTTTCGCTACTGAACCATTAGTTGTTCTGTTTGGCCCTTACACGATTTCAAAGCCATTAGTCCAAATAGTGGTTATCAGGGGGACCAAAATGGGATAATACACTAGTGCTACCCCTAGGAATTTTAAAGTTGCCACCCGACTTTGATTGAGACAATAATTTAGGGAAGGCAAAATCTAAACCTAATCTAAGTCAATTAAAAGGCCCATTTCATCTTTGCCACATTGGAGATTGGGTTTCAAAATTGGGTCTGACTTAGAGAAGAGGTTAGGAATCCCTAAACTAACTAGATGTTGGGATTTGGCCTTCGAGCATCTTTGGTTCACTTTTAACATTTAACTAAGTTGTTGATTAGTCCAATTAATGATCCTAAGCATGTCTCAAGCGCGATCAAGCCAATCAAATCATTCCATCAATCCAAAAAGAGGGAAGGGGTCATGCTTTATGGCATAAGGATTAGCATCCATCCATGCATCACAATCATCTTAAAGGGAGAAAGGGTCATGCATTATGGTGTAGGGTTATCATGCATATCCATACATCCATCCATCACAATCATTCATAATCATATAAGATGATGGCCAATACTAAATTCACGGTCTAACCTAAATATGAATGGCTACATCCAAAGGAAGAGAACAAGTTAGCAAGTGAAAGTAACACAAAACAAACCAAATAAAGTCAAAATATAAAGAAGGAATATAACACATATTACCATCTCTCTTATGCATAGGGTCTTAAGTATACATCTAAGTCCTTAATAACACATTTCAACATCACATGAACTATTAAAATGTTAGAATACAAATGTATGCATTATGAAGAGCAAAAAACCATAAACATGTAATGTAAAACATAATGGAGGTTCTTCAATGGCCTAAGTTTAAGTTATTACAAAAAATGTATGAGGGTTAATGAGCCCTATATAGCTCTCAAAGATTATGACATCCATATGTACCACTAACCATAAAGAAGGCTAGAATGCACACCAAAAAGGGGATTACATATGTAAAATACTATTTACATACATTAAGTGTGAACACACACACAAGAAGTGCACTTAAGATCTTTGAAACCATAGGTTTCTCTCTTGATCATTGCACATTAATGGTTAAGACAAAATCATAACCATTGTACTAAATTTCTAGTAAAAGTATATGAAGCATCGCATGAAGAGAACTTGAAGATTCAATTTTAAAACCATGCTAATGTTCCATTTTGAAGTGAATAGGAGTCCCTAGGGTATTACGCCACATCCCATTATAATGCCAAAACACTAGAACATCTTAAAAAGGTTTTGGAAAAGAAGAAATTCGAATAGAGGAAAATAACACTCTACAAATCTATCTACCAATCAAAATGGGTTGTACAACCTTATTTTATAAGTTTTTTTTAAATAGAAAGAAAAGAAAAGGGAAGAATAAGGGGGGTAAGGGGGTTTCTGAATGCCTTATTTTATGTCTTTATGCCCTCAAAGGCACACCATGCATTCAATATCCTTCATAATGCTAAGGAATATGCAAGAGATGTAAGATCAAATCTTAGTTCTACCTTGGAGTGAGTTGGAATGAGTTAAGGTCTAGGGCTATTATGTTAAGTATACTTTGAGAGCAAATTTTGGTAGAGATTTGTTATAATTTTCAAGCCTCCTCCTTCTCTTCTTATGCAATGGGTTTTTATAGGTGATGGATAAATGCACTAGACCTTAAAATAGTTATAATTGCACCATAGATGTATCCACTCATAAGAAGGAGATAAACCTCCTAGAATTAGGGTTTATACATGGGTTGTATAGCTAAAAATGAGTTGTACATCCATCTATTAGGGCTATGCAGGCCTAAGGTTTAAAGGGAGGGACTAGTTTCATAAGATTCCAAGGATTAGGGATTAGGAGAGGGTTGTACAACCCTATATGTGGGTTGCATAGCCGATATGCTAAGGCTGGTAGCTTGGGCTATAGCCATAGGTTTATGGTTTTAGGTTTGGCTTTAAGCTTGTCCTAGATTTCTAAGACTTTTATCTCTTTCTTTAGCAATTCATCTTTCATTCTAGGGGATGCATTTAGTGATTCTCATCATTAAGCTCTACATTTAAAGGTTACAATTTGGCCTTTACTTTATAGGACTTTAAAAATAACATTTGAGAAATGACTATTTGAATAAGTCTCAACAAAGCAAAGTAAGGAATGTAAACATTAGTAAGGGTACCAAAGGATACGAGTCTTTAGCAGCTCCTTAAGTAGGCACTAAAGCTTATTTTGGAAGCTTTCTAGCAAGTATAAATGTTCTTATATGTTTCAGCTGCTTTCTAGTAGGCACTACAGTGATTCTAGTAATTATCTATCAAGTACTAGTGCTTCATAGGCCTCAATAACCTTTTAGCATGTACTGGTTTTTTTTTATACTTTTGTGGCTTTCTAACAGGCATTGAAATGATTTTAGTAGCTATCTAGTAGGTACCAGTGTTCCATATTTGATAATTGGCTTATTACAGTCATTAATGTTCTTGAATCTTCTCTATAGGTGCTTCAATTTTTTTGACTAATGACTCTCGCTCAAAGGTGCCTCTTGAGTGGTTTTTACATCATTTGTGCTTTTATAACACTCCCAAAACCAATTAATATCTTTGCAGCGCTTCTCACTATCTTAGGGATTTATTTCTATCTCAAAGCAATATGCCTAAGCCTAGATGATGCGAGCAGTGTTTCCTTGAGTTTTGACATTTCTAAAGAAACATTTTTGAGCCCTCGGAGAAGGGCAAGCTTGTCATTGAAGAACATTTTGATAATTTGATTTAAATCAAGAAGCTTCAAGGGTTCTTTGAAGGAAATAGGGGGATTTTGGTAATTTGTCTCATATCATGGCTTCAGGGAATGTTGGAGAATAATCTGAGAATTCGGCTAATAAATTAGAGGTTTAATTTGTCTTTGGTAGGCCTTAATGTAGGTGAGGGGTACTTTTGGCTTTATTGGAGGGTTAAGGGTATTTAGGTAAATTGGCTGCTCTAGAGCTCTCTTGGAAGTTAGGGGCATTTTAGTAAATTAGCTATTTTTGGGCTTTCTCGAAAGTTAGAGGCATTTTGATAAATTAGTTGCTTTTAGACTTCTTTGTAAAAGAGAGGGAACTTGACTTAAAGGAGCATAATTAAGCCCAATGGGCTAAAAGGATAAGGCCAAAAGGGTTAGAGAGAGGTGGGCTCCAAAGGCCCATCTCGAGCCTGCTTGACCCAAGGGGTTTGTATAGACTAGAGATCTATACAAACCAACTTAGGTTGTATTGTAGCATCCTCAACCCAAATCATATGCACTTTAATTATATTATATTTGAATATATGTATCACATGGCATAAGCATGGCAATAACACTTACATTATTACGTTTGAATTTGAATGTGATTTTTGCATGGTGGATGACACAGTGTCATATGTTATGTACATGTTATAGCATTTTAAATAATGGTGTTTGGAACTTATTAAAAGTGTAAGGAGCATATGGGATTTAGTAGATGGATAGAGGTGATGAAAGAGTGAAAAAGAAAGACTAAAAGAGGAAAATTGAGCTTTCAACCAATTGGAACAAGCCACCATGATTTTGTCTTATTCAGGTGGGTGAATGAAATTTTAATTCCTTTAGGAGCATATTAGAAAGGTAAAGGAAGCATAAGAAAGAGAGAGCTAAGGAAAAAAGAAAGAAACGAAAAAAGAAGAAAAAGATTATGAATAAGAAGAATATGGAGAGGAAGAAGAGTGAACTGCCTAGAAAGGAACCTTAAGCTTTTCTAGTTTTAAAAAAAAAGAGGTAAGTAATTTTATCTTCTTCCCATATGAAAATCATCCCTCATGACATGTTAATCATGCATGGTTGTTAAGAATTCTAGAGAATTTGAGGTAGAGATCATGTGTGGAAGTTGAAATTCAAGGGAAACAAAACTGATTGTATTGGTTTTGTTGTTAGAGCAAATTTTTGTAACCATGATTTTATAACCCTATAAAAGGAATTAGGGATAGTGTAAACCATGAAAGTTGTAGCTTTATGGCCCATCAAAAGAAACAATTTTGCTTAATTTAGTACATGTGAAGAATTATAGCTCCTTCATTGGGGCTGGTTCACAACATACCGAAATCTCATCAGTCTGGCTATTTCCATATATTTTGATGACCTTATGTGTTGATTTAGACAAAGTGCGAAATATGAAATTTGTAGGGTATATTCCCTCTAAAAACCTGTAAAGTAGTTTTGCATTATTTATTGTGTGGAAGGAGATATACCTCTTTAATTGTGACTGACCCTGAGATTCGTCATTTATTTTGATGACTTTTATGGATTGAATTAGACAATGTGTAAAACATGAAAGATGTTCCTTTATGTGTTTTGTAAGATGTAGCAAATCAATTTTGCAATTGGATTTGTACAATTTGGGATATACCAAAGACTATAAGACCTAATCAGACTAAGATGACTTTAAACCAAGGCAAATTTATAAAATTGATCATAAATTATCTAATGCATATTTTGGATTGAATTTTGGATATGATGTACCCATATATGTCTAGTTTAAATTAAAAAAAAAAAAGAATCATGACATTTGGATTTATGAAGCAAAAGTAATTATAAAAACAACTTTTAAAGTTTTTGATATTTTACTATAGCATATTTGCATAACAAGATGAAAAATCTTACTTTATCATCATGGATTGATTTGGTGTATTGAAATAAGTCCTCAAGGCATTGAAGATAATATTAGGAAAAAGCCAAGACCATCCATTGCTTAATAGCTTAAAGGAAGGGATAAGTAAATAGCTAATGGTACTAAACATGTGATTGGTCAAATGCCATGAACATATACTCATTGTAATGACATATTGTTTAAACATATGATATTGGTGAATAGATTGATGAAAGGATTGTTATACTATTGAATTATTCATTTTCATGAGATGGTGGTATATTATGACTTGGAAATGGAAGCATGTTGTGATATGATTTGCCAAAGTTTATGGGTGTTGTTATTAGTCATTATATTGTTAAAATTTTATTGGATTTATAATTGATCTGTTTAAAGACTAACACTTGATGTTATTCAGTAAGCAACAAAATCTTATAGCTTATGTGGCAACAATATGTGATAGCATGTGTGACAACAAAATATGATAGCCTATGTGGCAATGATATTTATAGACTATGTGGCAATGATATTTATAGCCTATATGGCAACCAAATATGATAGCTTGTGTGGCAATGATATTTATAACCTATGTGGCAACAATATATAACAATTTGTGTGGCAATAACATTTAATAGCCTGTGTGGCATTAAATAGTAAAAACTCTTTATTTTGTGCATGGATACGATAATGAGTTATTTATATTTAAATGTTTCTTATGTTGTTTGAGATTGAAGTATCATTATATGTTACTTACTAAGTATGCAAGCTCACTTCTTTGCATTAAATTTTCTTTCGGGAAGAGTAGACTAAAGATTACATCCAGTTTGCATTTTGAAGTTGTTGTCTAGCAGTTTGATAGAGGTTGAGCTAGTATGCAATCTGTTAGTATTTTGGTTTGTTTAACCATGTATACTTTGTTGTAAATAGTTACTACATTATGAAACAAGATACATAGTGTGAAAAATAATTAAAGAAAGGTCTTTTAATAACAATAGATGGCATGAAAGAATTTTAATGATGTTATGTCACTATAGTATTCCATGTCTTATAAATGAGTTAATACACTAACTTTAGAAATGATTAGTAAATGGGACTTCATATTTTAGTGGTATCAGAGCGGGTAAATGATTATGTAGACATGTGCAATTCAAATATGTCGTATATGATATTTGCATTGTGTTAATACTTACATGCATTGGCATCTAGGAGTGTAGATGCACCTAGTAGAGTTCATGCTAGCCTAGACATTAGAGATGAGTCTGGGGAGGCTATTCATGCACATGAGCATGTTAACCATGTTGCATAGAATCTTGAGATTTTAGGAAATAATTTAGCAGTGGGTGTAAACACAAATATCATACAGTTTGTTGAGATGATGTAGAGATGTACAACACAAGCTTATGTAGGACCTACCATAGATAATAATTATGATAAATTAAGAAAACAAGAGGCGATTGACTTTAAAAGCACTATAGGTCTTGTTGAGATCGAGGAATGGCTTAGAAAAACTGAAAGAATCTTAAACATGTTTGAATGCACCCTAGAGTAAAAGCTGATGTATGAAATATGTTTGCTTTAAAAGAATGTCTTAGATTGATAATAGATTATCCCAAGTAGCACTGCTCAATCAATGACTTTGACATGGGATGATTTTCTAAAGGAGTGTGCAAATAAATACACACCAGTAGTATGCTTAGATATGAAGAAGATGAAGTTTTTCTAATTACAACAAAATGATATAACGGTGGTAGATTATAAGGTATAATTTGTTAAACTCTCATGATATGCCCTAGAGTATGTAGCTATAAAGGAATTAAAGTGCCAACAATTTCAGAGGGAATTGAGGTTAGAAATTCGAGATCAATTAGCAGTCAAGCCAACAACTATACTACATTATTAGTAGTAACAATTTAAGTTGAGGAGGTGATCCAAGAGAAGAATGCAATTGAGGTATAAAAAAAAAAAGACAAGTTATGCAAAGTGGAGTGAAGAACCAAATAAAGTAATAAAAGAGGTGGTTTCACATCATCTAGTTGATCAGGATTTCAAGGAGTCATTGGTATTCAAAGAGGCAAAGGACATAGTTAGCCTGGTAAATTAGTCTTAGCAGCATTGGGCAGTGGTGGCTATGGTAGTTTCAAAGGTTCAGAGGGTAGGAGAGGACCAATGGGCATAATGGGTAGAAGTGTAGCCCTAATTTGTATTAATTGTGGAAGAACCCAATTTAGAGAGTGTTGGGGACCTAGAAGGCTTACTTGCTACACTTATAGGCAACTAGGCCATATGAGTTGAAATTGTCCAATGGTAGGTTTCACTAGAGGGGAATCTTAGGTAGTTAGGCAGAGTAGTGTTAGGAAGAATGTTCATGACACAAGCAGAGGTAAAGGGTGAGTTAGAGGTTAAGAATAATGTGGTAGAACAACTTCAGTTTTTAGTAGTGGATAGGTAACCCATACTCAGCCATGAGCTATAGTTTATGTTATCACTTGTAAAGAGGCTTTAATAGCTCTCAAAGGTATTTCTCATATAATTTCTAATTGTCATTTAGATGTTTATGTTTTGATAGACTCACGATCCATGCATTCATTTGTCTTTACAATTTGCATCACTAGTGTATGCTATAGTTCAATCCTTGGGATATGATTTAGGTGTGTTAATGCCTGCTAGAAGTAGTGTGATTGTAATCAAAGTATGTAGAACTTGTCTAGTGCTAGTGTGCAGTGTCGTATTGCTTATAGATTTGATATTGATGAACCTTAAGGAATTTGAAATTATTCTAGGAATGGACAAGTTAGCAAAGCATCATGCAGTTTTAGATTGTCATACTAAAGAATTGATGATTAGATCTTTAGGAAATCTAAGAGTTATATTTGTTGGGGAGAGTAAAACTATTCCAACTTATTTAATCTCAGCTATTTAAGCTTTTTAACTAAACAAAAAAGGTTTTCACACATTTTTAGCAAGTGTAGTGGACACCAATGTTCCTAGTTTGGGTTTGGTAAAAATATTCCTATAGTCAGAGAGTTTTTAAAAGTATTTTTTTCAAGACTTATCGGGTTTGCCATTGCATAAAGAAGTTGATTTAATATTGAGACCTTTCCTAGAGTGGCACCTATTTTTATTGCACCATATCGAATCGCAGTAGTGGAACTATAAGAATTAAAGAAATAATTAGAATAGTTATTGCAAAAAGGTTTCGTTTGACCCATTACATCTCATTAGGGGGCACTAGTGTTATTTATGAAGAAAAAGGATGAAAGCATGTGATTGTGTGTTGATTATAAACAATTGAATCAAGTAATAGTAAAGAATAAATATCCTTTACCAATAATTGATTATTTGATTGATCAACTTTGAGTTACAATGGTATTTTCAAAAATTGATTTGAGATCTTGGTGTTGGCTGTTGAGGATTGTTGAGCCAAACATTCCAAAAACTACTTTTCATACTAGGTATGGTCACTATGAGTTCCTTGTTATGCATTTTGGGTTAACTATTGCGCCAATAGCATTTATGGCATTAATGAATCGTACCTTCCAATAATATCTTGATCAGTTTGTAATTATGTTCATAGATGACATTCTCATATACTCACAAAATCAAAAGGAGCACGAGCAGCATATGAGAATCATATTGCATATCTTAAAGGAAAAATAGTTATATGCCAAATTGAACAAATGTGACTTTTGGATGGAACAAATGGTTTTTTACAGGCATATTATGTCTAGACATGGTGTTCAACCTGATCCAACTAAGGTGAAAGCCATTTTGGAGTGGGATCCATACAAAAATGTATCATAGGTGCTTAGTTTTCTTAGGTTTAGTTGGTTATTATAGATGATTTGTGAAAAGATTTTCTATTATTGTTGGGCCATTGACAAAATTATTGTGGAAGAACATAGCATTTAAATAGGATGATTAATTTTAGCAAAGTTTTGAGGAACTGAAGAAGAGATTGACTATGACACCAATTTTGACATTGTCATTAACAAATGGTCAATTTGTGGTGTACATTGATGCATCAAGATGATGGGTTATGTTATATATTGATGAATCAATGGAAGGTGATAGCTTATGCTTCTCAACAACTAAGGCCTCATGAGCTGAATTATCCTACAAATGACTTAGAGTTGGTAGCCATTGTCCACACCTTGAAAATTTGAAGGCATTACTTGTATGGAGAGACATTTCAAATTTTGACATACTATAAAAGCTTGAAATATGTTCCAACACAGAGAGAATTGAACCTAAGGTAGAAAAGATGGATAGAATTATTAAGGGACTATGATTGCATTATTGATTATCTCTAGGTAAGGCTAATGTTATTGTTGATGCTTTAAGCTAAAAAGCCTTAGACATTATTGCTAGTATGGTTGGCTATAATTTGACATCCTTAGTTAATCTTCGTGCTTTAAATGTAAAATTTGAGATTAGGAATGTGACAGCTTTAATGGCTACACTTCAATTAAAGCCTATAATAAATGATAAAATTATAGAAGTTTAAAGGAATGATCCATATTTGCAAAAAAAAAATGCTACAGAAGATACAGGAAGGTAATAAGACTGATTTTTTTTATTAGAGATGATGCGATGATAGTGATAGGTAGTCGAGTCTATGTACCATATGTTAATGGTTTGAGATTAGAGATTATGCATGAGACATATAATGCACTATATGTTATGCACCTTAGAAGTACAAAAACATATAGAAACCTATGGTAACATTTTTTATGGGTAACAATAAAGAAAGATATAGTTGAGTTTCTATCAAGATGTTTCAACTACCAACAGATCAATACAGGACATCAAGCATCAGTAAGTAAATTGCATCCTTTTTCTATTCCTATATGGAAATAGGAGAAAATTTCAATGGATTTTGTTGTCAGTTTACCTCAAACAAAGAAAAGGCATAATGTTATTTGTGTTATTATAGATAGATTCACATAATCTGCAGACTTCTTGCTTATACAACAAATAGATTCACTCCATAGACTGGCAAAAATATATGTTGCTAAGATTGTAAGATTACACAACATTCCTTTTTCTATTATGTCAGATAGAGATCCTCGATTCACCTCTCTTTTTTGCAAAAAGTTTCAAACAATCTTGGCTATTCATCTGAAATTTAGCATTGCTTTTCACCTATAAATTGATGGTCAATGAAAAAGGACTATTTGGACACTAGAGGGTATGATGCGAGCTTGTGTTAGAATTCAAAGGCAATTGGGATGATCATTTGTCATTAATAGAGTTCACATTTAATAATAGCTATCACTCCAGTATTGGTATGGCACCATAGGAAGCTTTATATGCCAATAAATGTAGAAGTCCAACTTATTAGGATGTTAGAGGGATGAGATAGTTAGAGGGTCCTAAGATGGTATAGGGTATAGTGGCTAAAATCCAAATAGTTAGAAGATGTTTATGAGCTACTCAAGAAAGGTAAAAAGGGTGTAGTGATAGACATAGATAATAAATAAAATATCAGGTTGGAGATAAAGTATTTTTGAAGGTTTCACCATGGAAAGACATTATTAGGTTTGGTAAACAAGGAAAGTTGAGTCCAAGGTACATTAGGCTATATGAGATCATAGAAAGAATTGAGCCTTTAGCATATGAATTGGAATTACTAATAAAATTATCTCTAATACAGGATGTGTTCCATGTTTCTATGCTTCAAAGGTATCAGTATAATCCTAGCCATATATTATTAAAGCCAGAGATTGAATTATCTGATGATATGACTTATCATGGAGAACCAATTGAAATTTTTGATCATCAACTAAAATTGTTGAGGAGTCGAGTGATACCCATGGTTAAGTGAGATGGAGCAATCACTCACTTAAAGAGGCCGCTTGGGAACTAGAGGAACAAATGAGATGATAATATAATCTAATCTAAAGTTCTAGTAAGTAAAATTTTAAGGACAAAATTTTTATAACAGGAAGAGAATTGTAACATCCTCAACCCATATATATGCATTTTAATTATGTTATATTTAAATGTATGCATCACATGGCATAAGTATGGCAATAACACTTATAATATTTCATTTGAATATGAATATGTTGTTTACATAGCGGTGTGGCAAATTATCATATGTTATATACATGTTATAGCATTTTAAATAATGGTATTTTGAACTTATTAAAAGTATAAGGAGCATATGGGATCTAGTAGATGGATGAGGTGATGAAAGTGTGAAAAAGAGAGACTAAAAAAGGAAAATTGAGCTTCCAACCAATTGGAACGAACCATCATGATTTTGTCTTATTAAGGTAGGTATACAAATTAAATTTTTATTCATTTAGGAGCATATTAGAGAGGCAAAATGTAAGGGGCAACATAAGAAAGAGAGAGCTATAAAAGAAAGAAAGAATGAATGAATGAAACAAAAGAAAGGAAGAAAGAAAGAAAGAAAGAAAGAAAGAAATAAGAAGAAGAAGGAGAGAGAGAAGAGTGAGTTGCCTAGAAAGGAACCTTAAACATTTCTAGTTCTAAGAAAAGAGGTAAGTGATGTTATCTTCTTGTCACATGAAATTCCTCCCTCATGACATGTTAATCATGCATGGTTAGTAAGAATTATAGTGAATTTGAGGCAAAGTACATCTATGGAAGTTGAAATTCAATAGAAACAGAGCTGAGTGTGTTGATTTTATTCTTAGAGCAGATTTTTGTACCTACTATTTTATAATCTTAGAAAGGGAATTAAGGAAAGTGTAAACCATGAAAGTTGTAGCTTTATGCCTTGTCTTAATGGATGTAAAACAATTTTTCTTAATTTGGTGTGTGTTGAACTATGGCTCTTTCATCAGTGTTGGTTCACAACCTGCCAAAATCTCTTTCGTCTGGTTGTTTTCATATATTTTGATGACCTTATGTCTTGATTTAGGCAAAGTGCAAAATATGAAATTTATAGGGTTATATCCCTTCTGAAGACTTGTAAAGCTATTTTACTTAATTTGTTATGTGGAAAGAGAAATACCTCTTTAATTGTGACTAACCCTGAGATTGGTCATTTGTTTTATTGACTTTATATACTGAATCAAACAATGTGTAAAACATGAAAAATGTTCATTTATGTGTTTCATAAGCTCTAGCAAATTAGTTTTGCAATTGGATTTGTATAATTTGAGATATACGTAAGACTATAAGAATTACTCAGACTAAGATGATAATGAAATTGGGCAAATTTATAAAATTGACCAAATATTATGCAGTGCATATTTTGGACTGAATTTTGGATATGTTGTACCCATATATGTGTAGTTTTATTGAAAAAGAGAATCAAGTCATTAGGATTTATGAGGGAAAAGTAATCATAGAAACAACATTCCAAGATCATGATATTTACTATAGCATATTTGCATGACAAGATGAAAATCTTACATTATCATTATAGATTAGTTTGGTGTATTGAAATAGGTCTTCGAGGCATTAAAGATAATATTGGAAATAAGTCAAGACCATCCATGACTTAATAGCTTGAAGGATGAGGTAAGCAAATCGCAAATGTTACTAAACATGTAATTGGCTAAATGCCATGAACATATACTAAATGGAATGAAATTTTATTTAATGAGATGATATTCATGAATACATTGATGAAAGTATTGTTATACTCTTGAACTATTTATTTTAATGAGATGTTGATATATTATGACTTGGGAATGGAAGTATGTTGTGATATGATTTGCCAAAGTTTATGGGTGTTGTTATTAGTTGTTACATTACTGGAATTTATAATTGATATGTTGAAAGACTGATGCTTGATGTTGTTGAGCAAGGAGCAAAATCTTATAGCCTATGTGGCAATAATATATGATAGCATGTGTAGCAATAGAATATGGTAGCCTATGTGGCAATACAACATTTAATAGCCTTTATGGCAACCAAATATGCTAACCTGTATGGCAAACAAATATGATAGGTTGTGTGGCAATTGTTGGCCTAGGGTACCAAGAAGAGGGGTTGAATTGGTGTTCAATTAAAAATTAAAATGAAGGATTAGATGGTTAAGAAGTTAAGTAGACGAAGAGAGAAAATGACACAAGTATTTATAGTAGTTTGAGTGTTAATTAACCCTATATCCACTCCCCAATTGTCTACAATTGGGCATTTCACTCAACTCAAATGGTGTTTCCAAGCTCACACCAAATTTTTACAACTTGTGTTTTCAAGGCTCACACAAAAACCTCTTACAAGTGTTTTCAAGGCTCACACTTAAAACCTCTCATAAGTGTTTTCACGACTCACACTAAAACCTCTTGCAAGTGTTTTCAAGGCTCATACTAAAACCTCTTACAATGGTGTTTATTACTCACACTAAACAATCACTTAAAGCAAAAAGAAGAATTGAAAGAATGAGTAGCAAATTTGCAAGAGTTTGGTTACCAATTAATGCATTCTCTTGCATTTACATCTATTTGGTGGAGTATTTATAGCTCATATCCACCAAAGATATATTAGACTGAAACTATGAAAAAAAAATCTCAAAGATATGCTAAGCATATTCAGCATTAAATGCTTGTCAGGCTTCATTCGCAGTCGCGAATTTCCAATTTCAGCTGAAAATCTTATTTGTGTCTAATGGTTAGTCCACGTGTCAGCTTTTTGTTGGTCATTCAACAAAATATAGTCATTTTTTTCCACTCTCAAAAGTCACGATCACAAGATATCAATGCCTTAGGCATGACTAAGACTGTGAATTTCTCTGCTTGAAGAGCAAGCTTTAACTGCTTGAGTTACGGTCACGAACAAACTTTTGCCCTCATAATTTTTTATCTTCAACGGACATGTAGGACACTTGGCAAGCTGTAGTGATGGCTTTGGTTCCCTCCTTTGTCACTATGAAATTCGTGGTCGCGACTAAGGTGTGACACACGCTGCGAATTTTTCCTTTGACTAAGGCTTTGCCAATTTTGGGTGTGTCGCAGCAGTGAAGTTGTTCGTGAATTCCTATAGCCTAGCTTCATCCTTCCTTGTGACTGATTCGCGATTACGATTTCCAATACACTCACCATGAATTAGAGTGAACTCAATAAGATTGGAGATTTGGAATCCATCTAACTTTCAATGACAAAAACTAACTTATAATATGCAAAACAACACTTAATGAAATTATTAGAATTGATCAGTCTCTATTATCAAGGTCAAAAGAGGTTCATGACTTAGGTTAAATCAACCTAGTCTAACAATCTCCCTTTTTTTTTTATTTTGACAACTTAGATTGATACTAAGGGAAAATAAATGCATGTGTTTTGAAGTTGTGAAGTTTGAATGGTAAATGATTCAATGAATGCTTAGAAATTTCTATATTTCAAGGTGAAATTTCCTAAGTATGGCATTCAATCAATCAAAGTGAAATTTCTAAAAAAAAAAATTCTAAGTATGATAAGTATGATGCTCCCCCTTAACTTATGCTATTGTTTGCAAGTTATTTTCTCTCCCCATTTGACATAGATTCCTTCTTGTTTCTATCTCTTCCCCTTTGTTAAGATCAAAAAGAGGGTGCATAAGGGAAAATAACAAATGCATAACAAATAGATAAATGTTCATAAGGAGCAAAATTAATAAAAATGCAATCATAATAGTAAATTAAATCAATCACATATGACAAAATTTAAAAGAAACATTCTTAATCATATATAAACAAGTTGTGGGATCACATTTTTTCTTTCAAAAAGCAAAAGGAAAATACAAAGAGATCCTATTCTAGAATGTTGGAGAGTCATCATCTCTCTAGAAATTTCTTCTTCCTCTTCATTGTCTTCACCTTCGGCTTCATCCCCATCCTCAACTTCTTTATTGCCTTCTTCTTCATGGGTATCTTCAAATTCAGTAAAGTCCAAAAGATGGCAAGGAGGAGCACCTAATTTTTCTTGTAAATCCACCATGTCACTATGAAGATGTGAGAGAAATAGGAATCGCCTCTTCATCATTCTCATCATCTTATCTAATTTGTGGTTAATGGTGGCAAGAGACAGTTTTGATTTGGGTTTTGGTTGAGGAGGGGGGGACTGGTAGGGCTCATTTTTTAGTGATGAGCCTCTTCCTCTTGGAGGCTTATAAAGATTCCATTTTCTTATCCCCAAAGGCACCCAATGTATAAACATATATGTCCAGGTGTATGGCTTTGGAGTTGATTAGGTAGGTGAGGCCAAGAAAGTTCTAAAAAGGAAAGAGTTTCTTGGTGAGGAATTTTTCATTTTCCTCATCAAGTGCCCCTACGAAGCGATAGATGGTTGTTATGTGTGAAGGTAGAAGGAATTGACTTTTAGGATTGGTGCTTATGTGCATTAATTGATCCATAAGATACCGACCGGTTTGGATAGGCTTGTTCTTGACAAGGTAGAATAGAAAGACCAAGTCTATTTTAGACACTTTCTCATTACCATCACCTTTAGCATTTACAGAAAATGAAAAAGGTGATGATACGATGAGTATCCAAAAAGGTAGGGTTTTATGTATTTAGTTATGAAGGTTTTCGGATCCTGTTTAGTTTTAATGGAAATTTTCAACCAAAATTCGGAATATATAACATCAAGTATGGAGATTATGAAAGGAATATTTTCTTCGACTTGAAGGTTGAAGAGAGAGGAAAGTTGTTCAAAGGTAATCAAATATGGATCATCAAAAGCCTGAAAAACTAACACGTGTTGCCTCACTCAAGATTCTGCTTTACAACTCAGTTGAACTATGCACATGAATTTCCTAACGACTTTTTCATAACTGGGTTCATCTCAAAAGATGAACTCATTCCAGCCTAAGTTTGATAGGAATGCATAAATTTTTGCATTGATTCCAAGAGTCTCCGACAAAAATGTAGAAAGGATTTTGTTAGGAAGGATGATTTTTGAAGAGTTGGCTTTAAAGCGCTCCTTCTCCTCCGTTGTGATGCCCTTCATTAGATGAAGTACTAGGGGTGTAGATGGTTGAGCCATAGCCTTGCCCTTTTATGCTCTTGAAATCTTCTTGGGAGCCACTGCAGAAAATGGAGAGAATTTGAGAATTTAGAGAGTTTTGGAAGGATAATTGTTTTGGAGTAGCATGAAATTATAAGAATCACTATATAGGGGGTTTATATAGCCATTGAAGAGGTGTATAAATGACTAGAAATGGCTATAATTGGATTTATGAAGAGTTGGAAATAGTTGGTAGTCAAATCACTTAATGGCTTGGCAGTTGCTCAAATTCGCGTCCGTGAATTCATAGATCCTGACTGCGATTTCCCAAAAATGTAAGTAACAAACAAAAATTCCTCGGGAATACGCACTTCCAACGGTAAGAAATTTGAAATCTTGACCAAATTCGCAGTGGAGAATGATAGTAACGATCGCAAATTGAAGTTTGCCATCTGACTGACTTGGACCTTTAATTCGCGATAGAGAACAATGAATTATGATCGCGAATTACAAGGCAGCAAGGATAAGAAGAATTAAGTTTTTGAAAAATTCAAAGTTGTGATCCACTAGGAATATGTCACAGAAAAACACAAGACATACAATCAACACATAAGATCAAATTTTCACTTTAGGCAGCTTCCATCAAGCATTCCTAATTCTCTCTTAATGAAGTTCAATCTTTCTTCATTGAGAGGTTTAGTGAAAATATCTACAAGTTGATGATTTGTGTTAATAAATTCTAACACAACATCACCCTTTTGGACATGATCTCTAAGAAAATGGTATATAATGTCTATGTGTTTACTCCTAGAGTGTTGGATGGGATTTTTAAAGAGATTGATAGGCTAGTGTTATCACATTTAATGGGAATGTGATCAACCATTTTGCCAAAATCCTTTAATTGTTATTTCATTCAAAGGACTTGGGCGTAATAACAATCCACAGCTACATACTCGGCTTTCGCGGTAGATAAGGCAACAAAAACTTGCTTTTTCCTAAACCAATATACTAGACATTCTCCTATAAATTGGCAAGTTCCAGAGGCACTCTTTCTATCTAAGAGACTACCTGCATAATTCACATTCGAATAACCTATGAGACTAAAAGATAAGTCCCTAAGATACCATAAACCTAAGTTTAATGTGCCATGCAAATACTTGAAAATTCTTTTAATGGCATTTAATTGTAACTCTTTAAGAGAGGATTAGAACCTAGCACACATTCATACACTAAACATAATATCAAGCCTATAATCGGTTAGATAAAGTAGAGATCCGATCGTACCTTGATATCTCTTTTCATCTACTATCTCGCCCGATTCATCTTTATCCAACTTGATGGTACCACTCATGGGGTTTTTGCTACTTTGCAACTATCCATGCTAAATTTTTTGAGTATGTCCTTTGTGTATTTGGCTTGGTTGATGAAGATCCCTTCTTTTGTTTGCTTGATTTATAGACCAAGAAAGAACTTGAGCTCTTCCATCATGCTCATTTCGAATTCCCTAGTCATACACTTAGTAAAATCCTCATAAAGAGATTCATTAGTAGCACCAAAAATGATATCATCAACATAAATTTGTACTATGAGTATATCATGCTAACAAACAATGTCGTGTCCACCTTTTCTTTATCAAAATCATTTTTCAAAATAAATGAACTAAGCCTTTCATACTAAGCTCTTGCAACTTGTTTCAGTCCATACAAAGCTCTATTCAATTTAAAAACATGATTAGGAAAATTATGAGACTCAAAACTAGGAGGTTGTTGAACATAAACTTTCTCCTCAATTATTCCATTTAAAAATGCATTTTTTACATCCATTTGAAATAGTTTAAAATCCATATGGCATGCAAAGGATAAAAGAATCCTAAAGGCCTCTAATATTGCAACAGTGGCAAATGTTTCATCATAGTTTATGCTTCTTCTTGATTGTAACCCTTAGCAACCAATCTAGCTTTATTCCTAGTAATGTAACCTTGCTCATCCAACTTGTTCCTAAACACCCATTTGCAACCTATAATTGGATGCTCTTTAGGCATAGGAACAAGTTCTCATATCTTATTTCTTTCAAATTGATTGAGTTTCTTTTGCATGGCAATCACCCAACTTTCATCATCAAGAGCCTCATCAATAGATTTTGGCTCAAGTTGAGAAATAAAAGCAAGATTATTATCTAAAAGATTAAGTTGAGATCTAGTACTTACACCCTTAGAGGTATCACCAATAATCAAATCTTTAGGGTGATCCTTGGAGAATCTCTAATCCTTAGGTAGATCTTGACTTGGCTCATCTTCTTGTTAATGTTGTGGTTCCTCATCTACTCTTGATGATTCACTTCTTTCCTTATCTTTATCCTCTTTTCTTGTAATGTCTTCAAACTCTAATTTTTCAAGTTTACCAACAAGATCATCAATAAAAACATCTTTCCCAAGATCAAGTTTACTAGATTCATCGAAAACAACATTCATAGACTCTTCAACTACCATAGAACTCTTATTAAAGACTATATAAGCCTTGTTAGAGGTGGAATAGCCTAAGAATATACCTTCATTACTCTTAGAATCAAATTTTCCAAGATTATCCTTGGTATTCAATATATAGCACTTACATCCAAATACTCTTAGGTATGATATCTTAGGTTTTCTACTATTCCATAGCTCATAAGATGTTTTATTGAGAATGGGTCTTTTAAAAACTCTATTTGCAATATAACACGAAGTATTAACGACTTTGGCCTAAAAGTAATTCAGTAAAGAATACTCATTGAACATGGTTCTAGCCATTTCTACTAGTGTTCTATTTTTTCTCTCTACAACACCATTTTGTTGTGGTGTTCTAAGAGTTGAAAAGTTATGAAAAACTTCATTCTCCAAATAATAGGTTTCAAAAGACTCATTTTGAAATTCTTTTCCATGGTCACTTCTTATAGAAGAAATGAAGTAAACCTTTTCATTTTGAATTCTTTTTACAAAGCTTTTGAAAGCATCAAAAGTGTCATTCTTATGATCTAGAAAGGACACCTAAGTAAACCTAGAGTAATCGTCAACTAGGACTAGTGCATAATATTTTCCACATAAGTTAGCACTTCTAGTAGGTCTTATTAAGTCTATATGAATTAGTTGAAGGAGTCTAGATGAACTTACAACATTTTTAGCTTTGTAGGAGGCTTGATGTTGCTTCCCCATTTGGCAAGGACCACATGTCTTGTCTTTAGTGAAGTTTAGCTTAGGAAGGCCTTCCACTAGCTTTCCTTTTGATAGGCTTTGTAGTAGATCTATGCTTGCATGTCCAAGCCTTTTGTGCCATAACTAAGCCTCATTACTAAAAGACATAAGACACTTGAAATATTGGTTAGCCAAATTGTCTAAGTCAATTGAGTAGATATTGTCTTTCCTTTCACCCTTAAAAACAACCTCATGATTCACTAAAGTGGTGACTCGATATTCTCTGGGATCAAAGGTGACTTTATTACCTTCGTCACATAATTGACTTACACTCAACAAATTATGTTGTAAGCCATTAACTAATAAAACATCATCAATCAAAGAACAATCACTCTTACCAATGGTTCCAATGCCAATTACCTTACCCTTGGCATTATTACTAAATGTGACATTTCCATCTTCTTTTTCTTTCAATGTTATGAATAGCTTCTTATTGCTTGTCATATGCTTAGAGCATCCACTATCCACATGCCAATTGCTTAATTTATTGGTGGCTGCCATAAATCCCTACACAATACAAGAAAATCACTTTTTCTTAAGTACTCAAGCATATTTGGGTCCTAAGAGGCTAGGAATTGAATGGTCCTCTAATTTAATGTGAGCCTTTCTAATATAACAATGAATATTAATATGCCAAAATTTCATGCAAGAGTGACATCAGAGTTTAGATGTGGGAGTCTTCCTCCTATGCACAACCTTAGTATAAGTAGGAGGCCTTCACATACTTTGGTTATGTAAGTGCATAAATGATGAGAAGTAGTAGAGAATTGTTTGTGTTTGTATGCGTGAGCATGCTTCTTATTATACATGTAAGCATGACTGGCCTTTATTGAAGTAGGACTTTAGCCATTTTGTGTTTTCCCTTTGCCTTTAGGCATTGGGAATTTAGTGCTTAGAGCACTTTTCTTCCTCATGACCTTAACACTTGAGGTTTAAGGTATTTTTGGCCTAAAAAATGTAATACATGATGATGTGGATGAGGAGGCTCCATTTAAGCCTAAACCATGTCTAATTAAGGGTGGCCTTTGTGATACTATTAGGTATCCAAGACTTCATGTCCCTTATGAAATTTAGAGATAAAGCTTCTAAGCTGAATGACTTCTCCTTTTAGGGAGTCCTTCTCTTTTCTCAATAAAGCTAGTGATGAAAATGATTTGGACAGATTTTCCATTGATTTTTTGAGTTCTTCATTAGAAGTCCTCAATTCACTTACAAGATCACTAAGGGATTTGTAATCAACCTCTAGTTTTGAACATTTTCTCTTATAAGATTTCATTTATGACCTATACTTGTCACATCTCATAGTGAGAGCTTCTAGAAGCTCTTCATCTACATCATCTAAATTATCATAATCTGAATGAGAATGAGATGAAGTACTTACCTCATTAGGAGAGTCTTCTTAAGCCATGAAGCATATGTTGGCAATCTCCTCATCCTCACTTGAGCTATCATCCCAAATGGCCTTTAAGCTTTTTCTCTTCTCTTTATCCCTTTTCTTCTTCTTCTTTAGCTTGGGACAATCACACTTAATATGGCCTTGCTTACCACACTCATAACAAGTGACTTTATTTGATCCCTCTCTAGGATTAGGAATTGTCTTTTTGAAGTTCCTTCTTTTTTTTCTTCTTCTAATGAGCTCTTTCGTTCTTCTATAAATCATTGCTAGCTCTTCTTCCTCCTTGTCACTTTCTTCTTCACTTGAACTAACCTCCATTTCCTTCTCCTTAGAAGTGGACTTGAGTGCTAAGGTTTTCTTCTCATGTTTTTTAGATTTTTCTCCTTGGCCCCTCATTTTCTTCATTTCCTCATCTCTCTTTAAGGTTAACTCATGAGTTAAGAGTTTGCCTATCAAGACATCCATTTGCACCTTTCCTATTTATGGATTGGATTCTTGAATACTGCACATTTTAGCACCAAACTTTTCAAGAGGCAAAGACTTTAAAATTTTGGAGTTTACCTTATGATTTGTGAGAATCCTGCCAAACTTGTTCATGTTGATGATGATTGCTAGGAGTCTATTGGCCATGTCGGTGATGCTCTTATCCTCCTTCAACATGAACAACTTCCATTTTGTCACATAGATCTCTAATCGGCTATATTTCACAAATGTGGTGCCTGTGTGATAGTTCTCTAATGCTTTCCATATCTCATGGGTTGTTTGATAATGTTGTACTCTTCCAATCTCTTCTCTTGAAAGAGAGCTTAGAAGAATTGTCATGGTTCTTTTTTTCTTACCATTTGATCTTTTATGTGCTTCAACCCACTCTTCTCTTGGAATGAGTTCTTCACTTCCATCCACCACTCTGGTGGGTGGCTTTCATTCTTTGACTACAACATCCTAAAGATCCACCACATCTGTATCAAGATAGATCTCCATCATATACTTTCAATGAATATAGTCAGCTCCATCAAAGTAGGCTTGAGGTGTGAGTGGATTCCCTTTTGTACCATGATCTTTGCTCACCCAATTAAGGTTTGTTTATGAAACTTAGCTCTGATACCAATTGTTAGGATCAAGCGTTTACCATTATGCCAAAAGTCATAGTTGTTAACGAAGGCGCAATTCTATTTCCTTATAATTGTGTAACAGCCAGTGCCATATTTTGAATGCACACCGGTGACAGGATGCTGGACTTGGCCCGCTATGCCTCTGCCCAACAATCTCCCTTCAGCACTTGCTAGCCATTTACTACAGTAGTATGCCTTCCAGGGGATTCAAACCTGTGACCTGCACTGATACCACTCATTGGCTTAGGGCACTAAGAAGGGGGGTTGAATTAGTGTTCAATTAAAAATTAAAATGAAGGATTAGATGGTTAAAAAGTTGAGTAGAAGAAGAGAGAAAATGACACAAGTATTTATAGTGGTTTGATTGTTAACTAACCCTATGTCCACTCCCTAATTGTCTACAATTGGGTATTTCACTCAACTCAAATGGTGTTTTCAAGCTCACACCAAACTTTTACAACTTGTGCTTTTAAGGCTCACACAAAAACCTCTTACAGGTGTTTTCAAGGCTCACACTTAAAACCTTTCACAAGTGTTTTCACGGCTTACATTAAAACCTCTTGCAAGTGTTTTCAAGGCTCACACTAAAACCTCTTACAATGGTCTTTCTTGCTCACACCAAACAATCACTTAAAGCAAAAAAAAAAATTAAAGAATGAGTAGCAAATTTGCAAGAGTTTGGTTACCAATTAATGAATTCTCTTGTATTTACATATATTTGGTGGAGTATTTATAGCTCATATCCACCAAAGAGACATCAGACTCAAACTATAAAAAAAAAAAATCTCTAAGATGTACTAGGCAGATTTAGCATTAAATGCTTATCAGGCTTCTTTCACGGTCTCTACTAATTTTTTGCGATCGCAAATTTTCAATTTTAGCTAAAAATCCTGTTTGTGTCTAACGGTTAGTCCACGTGTCAGTTTTCTGTTGGTCATCCAGAAAAATATAGTTGTTGTGTTCTAACCACTGTCAAAAGTCACGGTCGCGAGATATCAATGCCTTGGGCACTACTGAGACCACAAATTCCTCTGCTTGAAGAGCAAACTTCAACTACATGAGTTGTGATCATGAAAACTTTTGCCCTCGTAATTTTTTATTTTTAATGGACACTTGGTAAGTTGTGGTGATGGCTTTGGTTCCTTTCTTTATCACTATGAAATTCGAAGTCGCAACTAAGGCGTGACACACACCACGAATTCTTCTGTGACTAAGGTTTTGCCAACTTTGGGTGTGTCACAACAGTGAAGTTGTCTGTGAATTCCTCTAGCCTAGCTTCATCCTTCCTTGTGACTAATTCGTAGTCACGATTTCTAATACACTCACTGTGAATTAGAGTGAACTCAACAAGGTTAGAGATTTGGACTCCACCTAACTTTCAATGACAAAAGCTAACTTATAATCTGCAAAACAACACTTAATGAAATTATTAGAATTGATCAATCTCTATTGTTAAGATCAAAAGAGGTTCATGACTTAAGTTAAATCAACCTAGTCCAACACTTCCTTAGCTTGCCTTACTTGATCAATGCCAAAGCCATCCATCTTGACACATATGTCTGCACCTTAGGATCAATTGGGACCAAGAAGAAAGCAATTATTCTTGTTTTTTAAGAAAAAAGCAACTTGTGAATATGGAAGCTACCAAAGAACCCATTCCATGTCCTAAGCCAAAAGAAAAGCCCAAATCAAAACCTTTTTCCATCTCTCTCTCTTCAATCAACAAAAAACTAGATAACGTGATGAGGATGCTTAATAGAAGAGTTCTTATCTCTTACCTTCATAATGATTTGTCATATCATCAAGAGAAAATGGGTGCAACTCCTGGTCATCTTCTTAAATTTAAGGAATTTAAAGAAACCTAGGAGGAAAAATAAAACCAAGAAGAGTAAGGAGATGAGGTATAAGGAGGAAGAGATGAAGAAAATAGAGATAGTGATGACAATGATGACATATCTCCTACCTTTTAGTTTTTATACTTAGGTTTGTAATCCTTTTCTATTTTTGTTCTTTTCAACTCTTATGTTTGGCCTAAGTGTGTGAACAAATATCTTTTGTTTGGCTTGTATACTATATTTTGTTAAATATAATCTATGTTGGAAGTTTGTTCCCTCTATTATTATGCAATGCTATTTTTGTTTGCATAACATTATACTTATCCCTATAATTCTAATTATCCTCTCTTTTTTATCTTGACAAAGGGGGAGAGTGAACTTCCATGTTATTAATTAAGGGGGAGTATGAATTAAGGGGGAGCATTTTAAGTGTTTAATTAGATTTCAATAAGTTTAAACTATTTAACATTATTAACCATCTTAACTTCATGTTTATGCATTATTCATCCCTTGCAAAATCAGTTTTTGTCAAAATCAAAAAGGGGGAGATTGTTGGACTAGGTTAGTCAAATCTAAGTCAAAACTCTCTTTTGATCTTGCTAGTGTAGATTGATATGTTCTAACATCAATTTTAAGCATTGGTTTTACAGATTTTAGATAGGTTTGCATTGGAAGTTGAGTGGAAGTCTAAGTCTCAAAGATTGCAAATGGCATCCTAATTCGCAATCACAAATTAGGATATCATGGCCACTATCTTGCAAAAATATGAACCAAGTTAAAATAGAAGAATTCAAGGTGTACATCGCATTCACTATCACGATTATGAATTTTGCATTTGGTTAGAGGGAATCAAGTCCTCAACCAAAGTATGCCAAGTATTTCAAGGAACTGTTGGAATATAAAAATTCGTGAGGATGAAATGTTGGTCGAGGCCATGAATTCTTAAAGTAACATTTCCATAACAAATAGAAGATTTCATGATGACAATTGCATCCAAAAGGAAGTAAAATAGTGATCATGAATTTTATTCAGACTCAAGGGACATAACAACTATTTTTTTTTTAAAGAACCAATGGTTGTGTGCCACATGGACTAGTCGTGAGGTACAAACAAGATTCTCTATTGTAAATCAACAAATTTAGTGTAATATGAGAAATTGTGATCGTGAATGGCTAGTCACGATGGCAAACACTATCTAACAAGTATTTAATGCAAGATCTACCTAGCATACCTTAGAGATTTAGACATTGTTTTATATGTAACGTCGTTTTGGTTGTTGTTGCCTATAAATACTCTACCAAAAGGACTTGAATATAAGAATAGCATTCAATATAGCAAAATTCTTGCAATTTTATTTCTAAACCTTTGTACATTCAATTTTTTTTTATAAATTATTATTGTTTGGTGTGAACATTAAACACCACTAGGTTTGGGTTTGAGAGTTAGCTATTATTCTAAAACTCTTATTTAGGTTAAGTGTAAGCCTGAGAAAACACTTATAAGGTTGTGTGTGAGCCTTGAAACACAAAGTGTAAAAGTTTGGTGTGAGATTGGGAAACACCATTTAGTGATAGTGAAATACAAAATTAGAAAAATTGGGGAGCAGATGTAGGGCTTGTTTACACCCGAACTACCATAAAATCTTATGTCTTATACTCTTCTCCTACTTTTTCTATTTCCTTCTTAGCAAATCTTCCCTCCAAATTTTTAAATTTATCACAAACTCAACACCCCCCCCCCCCCTTTAGTGCTCAAGGGCCTACAGATTTGAAGATTAAAACTCCAATACTTCGTTTGATAGATTTAGGCAACTATTCTTTAACATACAGGTAACGAATTAATCCAATCTTGTTCATATCATTTGGTATCAGTGTTAAGGCTTCAAACTAAGTAAACTATCTCTAAAATTCTTTATTCTTTATGTTCTCATTATTTTTTGCATCAATTCGAGTTCTATCTCCTTCACAGGGCTCTAATTTGGTTTTTTCCTATTCTATCTTATTCAATACTATTTTCTTTAATTTTCTTTCATCAATTAGTTTGTTTTATTATATTTAATCATTCTATTGTATTTAATTTTAGTTTTGGTCCATTAGCATCAAGAAAATCATAAAAAAAAAATTGCATATTACAAAACTAGCTAGTTTCCTATCTTTATTCAATTTCATTATGTTTATTTCACTCTAATTTTTTTTGCTTAGTGTTCTAATCATTCTTTGTGTTTACTTATTTGTTCAAGGCTGAACCTAACTCATTAAATTAAAAGAAAAGTGCAAATCTCAATTAGCACTTAATTCCTCCAATTTGGCATCCATTAGTTTCTTCGTATTGTCTAACTTGTTCTCTATGTTTATTTTGATTTCCAATCTATTTTAGCTTCAAAGTAAAAAAAAAACAAGTCAAAAAAAGAAAAAGAAATAAAAAAAAGTTAAAGATCACGTTGAACTTATTTGCAAAATAAGTAGCTAATTTTGAAGTTCATATTGGTGTTCGGCCTAAGCTATAAAATTCCATTAATTTTAAGTTTAATTTTAGTCTCGACACTTCAAAATTCCTTTATGTTCTTAAAATTTCGATTAGGCCTTTAAAGATTTGTTTCTTATACCAATTCTAATGATTTTAAATCCTTTGTTTACTAAGTCTTTTTAGGATTAGTTTGCTTGTTTGTGTTTGATTTAGGCTTGAATTCAACATAAAGCAACTCAAGTCCTTAAAAAACTAGGTATAAGGCAATAGTGGTGAGCTTAAAAGAGGGTAAAAACCTATTTTCAGTTAAACGCAAGTATGAACACTATCTTTTGAGTGGAAACATGTGAGGGAGTGTTTGGTAAGGTTTTCTTTTGTTATTTGCTAACCATGGCAAATCCTAAAGAAAAACCAGAGTGGAAGTTATTCATGAAAGCATCACAAGCCCATATGGCCCAAATTGAGAAGTGTTGTCCCTTGGCACCAAGAAGGGGGCTTGAATTGGTGTACAAAAACTTCAAAAACAAAAAAGAAGGGAAGAAGACTGAGAAGAATTGGAGACAACAATTTATAGTAGTTCGAGTATAATCGACCCTACATCCACTCCCTAATTTACCAATTGGGTATTTCACTATCTCAAGGTGTTTTCAAGCTCACACCCAACTTGTACAACTTGTGTTTTGATGGCTCACACATAACCTTACAACAATGTGTTTTTAGGCTAACACATAACCTCACAACAATGTGTTTTTAGGCTAACACACAACCTCACTCAAGTGTTTCACTAGGCTCATACTTAAACCTTTCTTGAAGTGTTTTTACAGGCTAATACTACAACCTTACAACTTAGTGTTTAATACTCACACCTAACACTTACAATTTCATAAAAATTGAAGAAAATGAGTAGCAAAGATTGAGAGCTTTAATGACCTGTAATAAATTTCTTAGCAACCTTATTCATGGTTGTTTGGTGGAATATTTATACCCAAACTTCACCAAAGAGATGTTGCAAAACATAGCTCACCAAATCTTTGAGACATATTTGACAGATTCTGCATTAAATGCTTGACAGTCTCAATTCACGGTCGCTACTACTCATTAGCGGTCGCAAAATCCAAATTTCTGAAGGAAAATCTCATTTGTGTCTAATGGCTAGTCCATGTGGCAGCTTCTGATTAGTTCACCAGGAAAATATAGTCATTGCCCTATTACCTACTTTCAAAAGTTGCAGTCACGAGCTTTCTTGTACAGGACGCGACAAAAATGGTTATCTTCTTCTTCACAATTCGCGGTCGTTACCAACAAGATGCCTTCGCGAAATTTGACTTCCAACGGTCTGCTAGAACACGTGTCATGTTGTGATTGTGGACTTGCTTCCCTTTTGAGTCACTTCTAAATTCGCGGTCGCGACTAGAGTGTGACACACACCGCGATTTTGTCTGTCAATTTTGGACTCTTTCATTTGGATGAATTGCGACTGAGAATAGCTCCGTAATTTCGCCTGTATGCTTTCTAACAATGCTTCTTTACATATTGCAGTCATGGATATAAAGTAGCGATCGCAATTTAGAAGTCACGTTTCATACTTGAAGATTTTTGAGCTTCATCCAACTTCCAATTTAGATAAAACCTAAAGGCTGCAACATAACACTAATTTTAAATATTAGACATGATCAATCTCCTTTGTCAAGATCAAAAGAGGTACAAGACATGGGTTAACTACCCTAGTCCAACAATCTCCCCCTTTTTTATTTTGACAACTTAAATTGACCCTTAGTAATAATAACGTAGAAAAAGTGAAGTTGGAGTGTAAATAATATTTAATGAATACTTAAGACAAAAATTTGCTAAGTGTATCATTCATTCAATGTGAATTTAAGAAATAATAAGTATGATGCTCCCTCTTAACTTATGTTATAATTTTTTAAACTTAGATGTTTCTCCCCCTTAAGCTTAAATTCATACAATCTCTCCCTTAAGCTTAGATTCATACAATCTCTCCCTTAAACTTAGATTCATACAATCTCTCCCCCTTTGGCAAGATCAAAAAGAGGATGTCTAAGGGAGAAGGTAAATTCATGCATAAGTAATAATAAGGAGCAAAAGTAAATATTAAAAAAAAAAAGCAATTGATAATAATCACATAAGATCACAATATAGCAAAGAAACAACTTTTATTTATTTATAACTATAGGATCACAAACTTTTAAACATAAAAGAAAGACAATACAAAGAGATCCCTACACTAGAAAGTAGAAGATTCATCATCTCTAGAAGTGTCTTCAACTTATGCAGGTGATGTTCCTTCGGCTTCATCTCCATCTTCAACCTCGTCTTCATTGTCATCTCCATGTTTTGTATCTTCAAAGTCCGTGAAGTCCGAAATATGACAAGGAAAGACTTCTAGTTTCTCTTGGAGATCCACCGGAAAGGAATAGGAGCCTTTGCTTCATCATCCTCATCATTTTGTCTAATTTGCGATCTAAGGTGGCAAGAGACAACTTTGTCTTTGCTTTTGGTTGAGGAGGAGGAGGAGGAACTTGTGTTGTTCCTTTATCAATTTGAAGCCTCTTTCATTTCAAAACTTGAAAGGACTCCACTTTCTTTGCCCCTACCGCGCCAAGGGTATAGGTATAAGTGTCCAAATGGATGGCCTTGACGTTTATAAGGTATGTTAGTCAAGGAAGTTTTGTGAGGGAAGGAGCTTCTTGGTGAGGAATTGCTCATTGTTCTCATTAAGAGCTCCAACAAACCGGTAAATGGTTGTGACATGAGAGGGGAGTAAAAACTGGCTCTTTGGCTTTGTGCTCATGTGGATTAGTTGAACCACAACGTAGCAGCCGATTTGGATTGGTTTATTTTTGACAAGGCAAAATAAGAATGCCAAGTCTTTTTGTGAAACCTTCTCATTCCCACCACCCCTCGCATTGATGAAAAAAGTGATGATCCGATGAAGGATCCACAAAGGTAAGGTTTTTATGTGTTTGGAGAGGGAAGAACGGGGGTCGTGTTTGGCCCCAATGGATATCTCCGACCAAAATTCAGAGTAGCTTACATCAAATGCAGAGATGATGAAGGGTATATGTTCTCCAACTTAGAAATTGAAAAGGGAGGATACTTGGTCAAAGGTTATGAAATAAGGATCGCCAAAGGCCCGAAATATTAACCTATATTGGCCCACCTTTGATTTGGCTTTGCGGCTAAGTTTCACGGTTCACATGAATTCTTGCACCACCTCCTCATACCCAGGTTCATCTCAGAAGATGAATTCGTTCCACCCAAAATTGGACAAAAATACGCAAATTTCATCGTTGAGACCCATGGTTTCAAGCATGAATGTGGAGGGAATCTTGTTGGGGACAATCACCTTGGAAGAGTTTTCCTTGTATCTTTCTTTCTCTTCCTTGGTTATGCCTTTCATGAGGTGGAGGGCAGGAGGAGCAGAGGGTTGAGCCACTGCTTTGCCCTTGTCTGCCTTGGAGAATTTCTTTGGAGCCATGGAAATAGATGAGGAAGTTTTGAGAGATTTTGAGAGTGATTTGAGAATTAGAAGTTGTTTAGAGTATATGTGAGAAAAACACTGTTGAATGGGGTATTTATAGGCTTCAAGGGGTGTGAAAACAGTAACAAACAGCTAGAAATTGATTAAATGAAGGGTTGAAAATGGTTGGCCATTAAATCATATAAATGTGAGACAGTTACTCAAATTCGCATTAGTGAAAATGGAAGTGGCAACTGCGAATTACGGAAAATGTGAGTAACGGACAAATTTTCCTCAAGAATACACACTATAATGGTTAGAATTTTGAAATTAATGACCGAAATTCATGGTGGAGAGAAATTTTGCGACCGCAAATTGACATTTGACAACCGATAAAAGTTGACTTGTAATTCAAGACCATGAAGAAGGAATAACGACCGCGAATTATGAGTCAGCAAGGATAAGAATGAAAACTTTTGAAAAACATGTGATCCCCAAGAAATAAACAATAAAACCTTCCATAACAGTCATCAATCAAAAATATCACACACATATATCACACAAGATCAAATAAGAATTTTCACTTAAGGGAGCTTTCATCAAGCATTCCCAATTCTCTCTTAATGAAGTTCATCCTTTCTTCATTTAGAGGTTCAGTAAAAATATCTGCAAGTTAATGATTAGTGTCAATAAATTCTAACATAACATCACCTTTTTACACATGATCTCTAAGAAAGTGATGCCTAATATCTATGTGCTTACTTCTAAAGTGTTGGATGGGATTTTTTCAAAGATTGATAGCACTAGTATTGACACATTTGATAGGAATGTGATCCATTGTTTTGCCAAAGTCCTTTAATTGTTGTTTCATCAAAGAACTTGGGTGCAACAACAACCCGCGGCCACATACTCGGCTTCTGCAGTAGACAAGGCAACAAATACTTATTTTTTATTAAACCATGAAACTAAGCATTCACCTGTGAATTGCCAAGCCTTAGAAGTGCTCTTTCTATCTAATAAGCTTTTCACATAATCTGCATCTGAATACCCAAATAGGCTAAAATATGTGTTCCTAGGATACCATAGTCTTAAGTGAATAGTGTCATGCAAATATTTGAAAATTCTCTTCACAACATTTAAGTGAGATTCTCTAGGTGAATATTGAAACCTAGCACACATACAAACACTAAACATTATATCTAGCCTAGAAGCAGTAAGATAGAGTAGAGATCTGATCATACCTCGATATCTCTTTTCATCTACTACCGTACCCGATTTATCCTTCTCTAGCT
The DNA here is from genome assembly GCA_949677035.1 of Omphalea diandra. Lineage (NCBI taxonomy): Eukaryota > Viridiplantae > Streptophyta > Magnoliopsida > Malpighiales > Euphorbiaceae > Omphalea > Omphalea diandra. Next base: position 42,337 of record CATIWR010050869.1, on the reverse strand, counting down.
TAATGGTACTACTCATTAGAGTTTTTGCTACCTTGCATCCTTCCATGCCAAATTTCTTTAGTATCTCCTTTATGTATTTGGCTTGATTGATGAAGATCCCTTTTTTGAGTTACTTGATTTGTAGACCAAGAAAGAATTTAAGCTCTCCCATCATGCTCATTTCAAATTCCCTAGTAATACACTTGGCAAACTCCTCACAAAGAGATTCATTAGTAGCACCAAAGATAATATCATCAACATAGATTTGGACAATTAAAGTGTCATGTTTGTGCTTTTTAACAAATAGTGTAGTATCAACCTTCCCTTTCTCAAAATCATTTTGCAAGAGAAATAAACTTAGCCTTTCATACCAAGCTCTTAGAGCTTGTTTTAAACCATATAAGGCTTTGTTTAATTTGAAAACATGGTTTGGAAAACAATGTGATTCAATATCGAAAGGTTGTTCAACATAAACTTCCTCCTCAATAATGCCATTTAAAAATGCACTCTTAACATCCATTTGGAAAAGTCTAAAGTTCATATGACATGCAAATGCTAAGAGAATCCTAATAGCCTCTAATCTTGCTACGGGGGCAAAGGTTTCATCATAGTCTATGCTTTCCTCTTGGTTGTATCCCTTAGCAACCAATCTAGCTTTGTTTCTAATGATGACACCTTACTCATCTAACTTGTTCCTAAACACCCACTTACTACCTATAATTGGGTGATTTTTAGGCCTAGGGACAAGTTCCTATACTTTGTTTCTCTCAAATTGGTTGAGTTCTTCTTACATAGCAAGTACCCAACTTTCATCTTCAATGACCTCATCAATTGATTTTGGCTCTAATTAAGAAATAAATGCAAGATTATTATCTAAATGATGTAATTGAGATCTAGTACTTACACCCTTTGATGTATCACCATTGACCAAGTCCTTAGGGTGATACTTAGAGAATCTCTAATCTTTGGGTAGCTCTTGCCTTGGTTCATCCTTTTGTTGAAGTCGTGGTTCCTTATCCATTCTTGATGATTCACCTTCTTCTTTATCATCTCTTCTTGTAGTATCTTCTAACTCCAGCTTTTTAAGATCACCTACAAGATGATCAACAAAAGTACCTTTCCCACGATCAAGTTTACTAGATTCATAAAAAATAACATTCATAGATTCTTCAACTACCATAGAACTTTTATTGAAGACTCTATAAGCTTTGCTTGAGGTGGAATAACCTAAAAAAATTCCTTTATTAGTCTTGGAATCAAATTTCCCAAGATTGTCCTTGGTATTCAAAATATAACACTTACATCCAAATACTCTTAGATATGAAATCTTGGGTTTTCTACCATTTCGTAGCTCATAAGAGGTTTTATTGAGAATGAGTCTTTTAAAAACTCTATTTGCTATATAACATGAGGTATTAATGGCTTCAGCCCAAAAGTAATTTGGTAAGGAATACTCATTGAGCATTGTCCTTGCCATTTCTACCAAAGTTCTACTTTTCCTCTCTACAACACCATTTTGTTGAGGTGTTCTAGGAGTTGAAAATTACGAAAAATTCCATTCTCAAAACAATAATTTTCAAATGGTTCAGTTTGAAATTCTTTTCCATGGTCACTTCTAATAGAAGTTATGAAGTAACCTTTTTCATTTGAAACTCTTTTTGCAAAGCTTTTAAAAGCATCAAAAGAATCATTCTTATGAGCTAGAAAATATACCCAAGTAAACCTACAGTAGTCATCTACAAGGACTAGTGCATAATGCTTTCCACCTAAGCTAGCACTCCTAGTAGGTCCTATCAAGTCCATGTGAATAAGTTGAAGTGGTCTAGATGTACTTACAACATTTTTTGCTTTATGTGAGGCTTGATGTTGCTTCCCCATTTGGCATGGGCCACATGTCTTGTCTTTAGTGAATTTTAGCTTGGGAAGTCCTTCCACTAACTCTCCTTTGGATAGGCCTTGAAGAAGATCCATGCTTGCATATCTAAGCCTTCTATGCCATAACCAAGCTTCATTGCCTAAAGACATGAGACACTTGAAAGATTGGTTAGCCAAATTATCTAAGTCAATTGAGTAGGTATTGCCTTTTCTTTCACCTTTGAAAATAAGCTCATCATCCACCAAAGTGGTGACTCGACATTCCCTAGGGTCAAAGGTGACCTTATTACCTTTATCACATAATTGACTTATACTTAACAAATTGTGTTGTAAGCCACTAGCTAGTAATACATTATCAATTAATGAACAACCATCCTTACCTATGGTACCAATGTCAATTACCTTACCCTTGGAATTGTTACCAAATGTGACATCTCCACCTTCTTTCTCTTTAAGTGATGTAAATAGTCTTCTATTTTCGGTCATATGCTTTGAGCAACCACTATCCACATGCCAATTGCAGTCACATTTCCCTACAAAATAAGAGTCAATCACCTTTCTTTGGTACCTGAGCATACTTAGGTCCTAGGGGGTTAGTGATTGAAGGATCCTCTAACTTGAGGTGAGCCTTCCTAATAAAGCAATGTATATTGACATGCCCATATTTTATGCAATAGTGGCATTAGAGATTAGACTTATTAGTCTTTCTCCTATGCATGAATTTAGTACGAGTAGGAAACTTTCTCATACCATGATCATGTGAATGCATGCATGGACACATATGATGAGTAGGGGTAGAGGGTTTTCTATGAGGATGATTATGCCTTTTGTTATACATATAAGCATGATTGGATCTTTGAGTCTTAGCTTTAGAGCCTTGGGGAGCCTTCCCTTTGCCCTTAGGCTTAAGAGGCTTAGTGCTAGGAGCACTTTTCTTCCCAATCACCTTAATGCTTGAGGTTTGAAGTTGTGAAGCTCTAACAAATGTAGTTGTAGAAGATGATGAAGCTCCATTAAAACCTAGGCCATACCTAATTAAAGGTGGTCTTTGTGACATAATAAGAGTGTCTAAAGCCTCTTTTCCTTTATGGAATTTGGAGATTGAGCTTCTAAGCTCAATGACTTCCCCTTTGAGAGAGTCATTCTCCTTTCTAAGTGAGGCTAAAGAAGAAGATGATGTAGATAAATTTTTAATAGATTTCTTAAGTTCTTTATTAGAAGCCCTTAATTCATTTACAACCTCATTTAGAGACTTGTACTCATCTTCTAGTTTGGAACACTTCTTCCTATAGGTTTTGACTTGTGACTTATACTTGTCACATCTCATAGTTAGAGCTTCTAAAAGGTCTTCATCTATATCATCTACCTCATAATCAAAATTGGAGTGGGAGGATGTACTTACCTCTTGTGAAGAGTCCCCTAGTGCCATAAAGCATATGTTGGCCTCCTCTTCTTCCTCATCTTCACTTGAGTCATCATCCCAAGTGGTGGAGAAACTTTTCTCCTTTTCTTTGTCCCATTTCTTCTTCTTCTTTATCTTCAGACATTCATGCTTCATATGCCCTTGTTTGCCACATTCATAGCATGTGACATCATTTGTTCTTTCTTTTGGACTTTGGGCAAATTTCTTGAAGACTCTTATTTCTTTTCTTCTCCTTATCAACTCCTTGGTTCTCCTTAAGAGCATGGCTAGCTCTTCTCCTTCTTTGTCACTATCCTCTTCACTTGGGGAGATGTCCATTTTTTTCTCTCTTGTTGAAGCTTTGAGACCCATGGTTCTCTTTTCTGGTTTTTCACCTTGGCCCCTTAGCTTCTTCATTTGCTCATCTTTTTGAATGGCCAGCTCATGAGTTAAGAGCATGCCAATGAGTACATCGGTTGGGACTTTTCCAATCTCCGGATTGGACTCTTGAATACTGCACACCCTAGCCCCAAATTTGTCAAGTGGAAGAGTTTTAAGGATTTTGGTGTTTACCTCATAATTTGTGAGTACTCTTCCAAACTTCTTCATATTGGTGACAATGGAGAAGAGTCGATTGGTCATTTCCGTGATGTTCTTATTGTCCTTCGTCATGAAGAGTTCCCATTCGATGACATACATCTCCAAGCGGCTTGACTTCATTAGGGTTATGCCTTCATGATAATTCTCTAGAGTCTTCCATAAGGCATGTACGGTTTGGTAATGTTGCACTTTCCTAATCTCTTATTTAAAAAGTGAGCTTAGGAGAATTGTCATTGCCCTCTTGTTCTTGCATTTGACTTTCGGTGAGCTTCAACCCATTCATCCCTTGGGATTAATTCTCTATTGCCATCTACAACTCTTGTAGGAGGCTTTCATTCCTTGATTATCACATCCCAAAGGTCTACCCAATGAAGGTTTGATTGTGAAAACCTTGCTCTGATACCACTTATTGTCCCTTAGCATCAAGAAGGGGGGTTGATTTGGTGTATTAAAAAATTAAAAGACAAAGAAGAGGAGAAGAAGAATGAGTAGAGATGAGATCCCGATTTATAATGGTTCGGGTATAATTGACCCTGTGTCCACTCCCCAATCTATTACTTGGGTATTTCACTATCTCTAGGTGTTTTCAAGCTCACACCCAACTTGTACAACTTATGTTTTGATGGCTCATACACAACCTTACAACAATATGGTTTTAGGCTAACACATAACCTTACGCAAGTGTTTCACTAGGCTTACACTTAAACCTTCTTGAAGTGTTTTTAGAGGCTAACATTACAACCTTACAACTTGGTGTTTAATGCTCACACCTAACACTTATAATTTCATAAAGAAAATTTAAGAAAATGAGTAGCAAAGATTGAGAGCTTTAATTACTTATAATAAATTTCTTAGCAACCCTTTTTATGGTTGTTTAATAAAGTATTTATAGCCAAACTTCACCAAAGAGACGTTGTAGAACATAGCTCATCAAATCTTTGAGACATGCTTGACAGATTCTGCATTAAATGCTTGACAGTCTCAATTCGGGATTGCTACTACTCACTATCGATCGTGAAATCTAAATTTTTGAAGGAAAGTTCCGTTTGTGTCTAATGCCTAATGCATGTGGCAGCTTCTGATTAGTTCAGCAGGAAAATATAGTCATTGCTCTTTAACCTACTTTCATAAGTCGCAGTCACGAGCTTTCTTGTACATGACGTGACATAGGACATGAATTCGTCTGCCAAACATGGTTATCTTCTTCTTCACAGTTTGCGGTCTCTACCAACAAGATGCCTTCGCGAATTTTGACTTCCAACAGTCTGCTGAAACAGGTGTCATGCTGTGACTGTGGACTTGCTTCCCTTTTGAGTCACTTCAAAATTTGCGGTCGCGACTAGGGCGTGACACACACTGTAATTTCGTCTGTCAATTTTGGACTCTATCAGTTGGATGAATCACGACCAAGAATGGTTCCGCGATTTTCCCTGTCTACTTTCAAGTAATGCTTCTTCACATATCACGATCGTGAATACAAGGTAGCGGTCGCGATTTAGAAGTCATATTTCATACTTTGAGAAATTTTGTGCTTCATCCAACTTCCAACTTTAGATAAACACTAAAGGCTGTAAAATCACACTTATTTGAAATATTAGACATGATCAATCTCCCTTGTCAAGATCAAAAGAGGTCCAAGACTTGGGTTAACTACCCTAGTCCAACAGAAAACATCATTGTTCTACTTAAGATAACAAGTTGAGACCTTGATCATAGCCCCTAGTTTTGGTGGAATATAGGTCATAGTCTATAAGGACTACCTTATATTTTTCCATTTAGGCTCTTAAGAGGACTAAAATAACCAAAAAGAAAAAAGGAATTTAGGTAAAATGAAGGAGCATTTTCAAAATTTGTTCTCAAGAATACAGGGTTGTATAGACCAACTGATGGTTTGTACAACTCACATGAAAGTCTATACATACCACAAAGAGGTTTGTATAGCCTTCATTTCCCTAGTTTTTAAAAGCCAGAGAAGAAAAAGAAAAAAATAGAGAAAAAAAAGGGTTTGGGATGCTTCTTAATGCCTTTCTTACCTTCAGAGGCACTTGATTATGTTTTGAACCTTTAAAATGTCATAGGAATGCTTAGGAATTCTATGTAAAAGGAATTATTCTAACATAGGTTTTGGTATGGATTGATTAGGTTTTAAGTCTTATGGGTTTAAGGATATTTGTATAGAGATTTTGGCAGAATTTCATCTAGGTTGTCCAAGCCTCCTATTCCTCTTAAAATATTATGGCATTTATAGAGGAAGAATGGTGCATTAGAGTTTGGAATGATTCTAGTTGTATGGTATTTAATTCTCATAATAAACAAGACCATAAAAGTTATGGTATTTAGGGTTTTTAAGTGATTTGTACAACCAAGTAGCTGGTTTACAACCCACTTAGTTGGCTACACAATCATGTACTTTACAAAGGAAATGGTTATAGAACCTTCTACTGGCTAGGGTTTAAGGCTTAGCTATGCAACTAAATGGTTAGCTATATAGTTATGCCTAGTTAATTGTACAACCCACTAAACCAAGACTAGCAGTTTTAGGCTTTTATCCTTATGGACTTGGGCTTAGCTTTGGGACTAAATCCAAGGCTTCGTAAGTCCTTTGTGCTTCTTATTTTTGTAAATCTCTTTATATTTTAGGGAATAATTCTAATGGTCTCCATCATTGGGCTTGCATCCTAGGGCCCAAAATCTTATGCTCACAGTTTACCCCCTACTTTGTGTGCTTGAAAAATAACATCTAAAAAATGACTATTTGAATAGGAATAAAAAATGCAATGTAGGAGAGTGAACATTAGAGTGGGTACCTAAGGATATGATTTTTTAGTAGCTCTTCGAGTAGGTACTAAAGTTTGTTTCGACAACTCTTAAGCAGGTAATGGATGTCCTAACAACTCTCTAATAGGTACTATGTCCGTTTTATATGCTCAGTATGCCCTTAACAACTTTCAAGCAAGTAGTAGATGTCTTAGTAACTCCCAAGTAGGTATTAGGTGTTCGGGGTGTCCTAGCAGGTCTCTAACAAGTACTAGGTTTATTTTGGAAGCTTTCTAATATCTAGTAGCATGTTTTGGTATTTCTTGTAGTCTTCTTATAGCTATCAATGTTATTGAATCTGTTTAAAGTGTCCTAGCCCTTCTAGTAGAGGATTCTGGTTTTTACACATCTTTTAGAGAATATTTTGTATCACAACCGTCCTTTTTAAGTATTAAAGCGTTGTATGGTGTTATTACAAACTTTTTAGCTTCTTAGGGTGGTAGACTTCCATCATTTTTGCCCTTCTGGTTATTGGGAAGATGCCCCCATGCTAGAGCAACTATTCATAACTTTAATGTTATTAGTCATTTGATTGGATGGGTGTCTCTAATTAGGGACAACTTTTAGAATGTTGATTTTATTCTAAAATTTCTTTTGGTATCCTTAAGCTGTAATTTTTTTTTATTTTAAAGGTATTTTGATAATTTTATAAAGTAAGATGGAGTGTTAGATTTTTACTTTCAAACTTTAGTAATATTAAGGGTGATTTGGTAATTTTACCTTAGGATCCCTTTTTTTCCTATTGACTTTTAATGGGTAGTACAAACTTGCCACTTGTCTATATAACCAACTTGATGGGATTTCATCTACAAAGTGAAGGGTTAGTTGTATAGATATGCGTTGTCTATACAACCATCCCTTTCCATATAAGAGGTCAAGGGTCATCCATCTCATTTGCACTTTCATCTTCTTGTTTCTCGAACTCTCTTAATTATATATTTATTTTTAGTTTTTCTCTTTTTTACTCATTGATTTTTGCAATGGTTGGTGCTGATGACCTAATGTTCGTCAATCTCGAGGAGTTCTTTAATAAGGTGCTTCCATCTATAATGTTTTAGCCCAACTACAAGCCACCTAGGGTTTTCCTGGAGTGAACCCCTTGAAGACGACGATCCCAAAGATCATTTTGATTAGCTTTAAGTCATGCTAGCATACACCAATAGTCTATAACTTGTACCGTCACCTAGCAAGGGCAACTTTAGGTGTTATAGGTCCCCTTTCTTATTTATTTTACTTTCCTAAATTTGTTTATTATTACCTTTTTGTTGCTATAGACTTTAGGGATTGCCCTAAATTTATTTTATGCATAGTTTCAAAAAACATTTAGAACTAGTTAGAACACTTACCTTTTAATCCATAAAATTAATTATTCTTATCACCTGCCAATTGATTTATTGTCATAGATTGTGCACTCTTGTTAATTTTAAGTACTTGTTTATGTGATTGTTGGACCAAAACTAGGACTTTTGTATAATTTTGGAAAATTAATTTTTTTAATTTTTCATAAAATTTTGTGAACAATGTTCACTAGAGCTATGACTGATTATTTGTTGTCCTGCGAATTTCCCTTACATTATTTAAATATCTGCATATGACTGATAAAAAATATTTACATACCTTGGATTAGCGACTTAATTCTTTTTTTTGTTAGTTGACTCATGCGACCTCAATTTGTAAGCCTGCGAATGACTTTTCATTGAGTTTGTTTGTTTGTTTGTTTTTTTTTTTTTTTGCTTACCTTTTCTTTCATGTCGTGTGGGATTTGAATATTTGCCTACCTTATCATTCATCTTTTTCCCACTTTTCCTTTATAAGCTGATATCTCCTTCAATAAAGGAGGTGGAATAATTAACCCAACTAGAACTTGGTTTAAGGAGTTACATCCCTAAGTCCTTACTCGCTAATAGGAGACCAACCTTGTGTCATTTCTTTGGATGTTGTTGGAGAAGGCCCAATAGATTGACTTTACCATGATGTAAGTGTTATCTAAGCAATGGATGGACACTACCCATACTTTGCATATGTCGTTGATTGGAAGGTGACTATCATGCTCAGGGTGTATCCTCAAGATGAAAGAAGCTAATGGATATTAGGCCGGCCAAGTTTGTAGGGATCCCTCTCCCATTGATTTTGGCATGCATCATCTTATACTATAAAGGGATTATATCCATCAACTCATATGGTGTATCCCTAAGATGAAAAAAGGTCTCTCTTTTGAGTAATCTAGCCTAAAGATCGACACTCTATTGCATCTTAGGTGCATGGCATGTGTTCATCATAAGTATTTTTTATACCAATTACTTGATCTATGCAGTAGAGGGCATTCCTATATGGGAGGCACATAATGTGTGTTCATAGTAAGTATTTTTTGAATCCCTTTACTTTGTTTATTTATTCCCCTTTAGTAGTCTTGAATTAAGATTACGCTTTATCGACAAACTTAAGACGTGGAGTTAGGTTTATTGTAGGGTAGCATTCCCCTACCTAACATACAGGGTTGTTATCCCCAATTTATGAGGTGTGGGAGTCTTAGATAAAGGTTAGACGTGTAAATCTGAACACTTTGACCCTAGACTAGATATAATTATCTAATAAAAAAAATGACTGTTAGCTTAATATGTTAGTGGATGATTTTAGTCTTATAATTAAATTAGCGTTTTGTGATTATTGGTTTCCATTATAGCTATGTCTAGATTGGAGGGTGATCGCTGACACCTGGTAGCTAGAGGTGGTAGAGGGTTATATACTGAGGGAACATTTATTTAGCTATGTCTATTATAGGTGGCATTTATCGGTTGGCCCATCCATGCATGAGTGGTACCTGAGGGAACATATCCTCTAATGGTGCGATAGGTTATATACTGACTCAGTACTTTTAAATATGCCTTTCGACATGTTCTAGGAAGTAGACATGAATGAGAAGGAAGAAATTCATGCGACTCTATGATTCATGCCAAGGGATTAGCTCATTATTAATATGATTGCCTATTAGACCAAATTGGTCAAGGCTTTTATGGGGTCGATTCCTATGGAATAGGTGATGATATGGGTATTCCTGCAACATAAGGTGCATGAGGGCATGATTCTTTGCCATAGGGCTTGAGGGATGACTACGCAGAACAATTGGAGACCGACAAAGTTAGCTTTTGCTATTTAAGGCCATAAGAAGGTCTACACTTCTGCTTCTAAGGGTTTGAACCTATGGTGGTAAGTGAGCTCAGCCCTATTCTTGATAGCATGGTGGAGTCTTATATGCTATCACTAGTCGGGTCAATGATGGCATTAGAGATCACCTAGTCCTCATGTACTTTTGAGCCAGCTGACACTACCTATGTGAGTATCTTTTACTTTACATTTCCATTCACTCAACCTTTGGTTTGATTGCATGTTGCTCATACATTGTGTCTTTTACAGGTTCCTCAAGTTTAGGCTAAAGCATTAGTGGACCTGATTGTTGCTCTGAAAAAAGTGGTAACTTAACAAACTCAAGAGGTGCATGTTAGCAAAAATTCAAATCATGTATGCGTATTTATGATTGTGATTATGTGTTTGGTGTCCTATCCGTCTTAACCCTTTGGTGTCTTATAAAAGATGATCTAGCTTCTGATTTGGGAGTTGTAGGCTACAAAGTAGAAATTAGTGATAGTTGAGTCTTAGATTGAGTGGATGGCCTCATCAGTAATAAGACTCTGACAAGTACATTACTTTTAAGGGAGGAGATGAGGAGGAGGTCGTTTCTGAAAATGGGGAGGAATGAGACCACCCAGTGCTTCTTAAATTTTTAGGATTTCCTTTTCTTTCTGGTAGAATTATTGGATATTGTTGATGTTTTGCTATAGTTATATAGATATTTACGAGATTTGAAAGCCTTTTTGCTTTTGGATGCTTGCTTGAGCACTTGGATTTTTAGGACACAGTAAGGTGATTATGCCTCTATTTTTACCAAACTCTTACTCTTTTTTATTATAAATGTATGGTTTGGATTCTTTTCTAGATTTATAACTATATTATTCTATCCCTTTTAAACATATACATGCCTTTGAACAAATACTAAACAATCTTTGCAACTTAAAGTGCAGGGGAGACTTTTTCTATCTTTTTCTAGGAAAACTAGTGTATATATATATACCATTAAGTTGCTTGTATAAACTAATGGTTGTCACTATAGATATCTCAAATGGTTTGTACAATCATATATAACTCTTCATAGTTGTAAAATACTAACACCTTTTCCTCATTCTATAAATACTCATCTGTAATTTGCACCTCCAAACATGCTGTTTTCACTTTCCCAACCATGGTTAGAGCATTTTCTGGGTCCCTCCCATCCCAAATTTTATTCGATCTACCTTGGCTGAGTTTTGAGGCTTTCCTTTACCTCTTGTCTATCTATTTAGACATGGACTTCCTACAAGTAGCTTGTGGTTTAAGGGATTATACCACCCATTCTTTCCAATTTTATAGACACTAAGATTTGCCTCTACTAAACGAACTCGATACCATTCTCAACTGTCGAGTCAAGGCTGTAGATTACATTGCTTTGCCATAGTTGGGTTACTCGCAAATCTAAAAGATGATGAGCTATTCAATGTGTGATGATGTGTTATTCGATGTGTGATATGATGAGGTGCCTAAGTATACATTAGGTGAAGAGAAAATTTTGATGGCCCTACTTTTCACTCTTTACTCTTTTAGGGGTCATGCTTTGGGAATGCAAGGCCATATTATGGTGGCAATCCTAATGGGGAGATAGATTTGTAGTTTTTACCCCTATTTAGGGATGCTAAATTAGGGAAGACTCCCACATTTATGATCCTGGGTGAGACATTATGGGTTTGGATAAGATGACCCTTAGTATCAAAATTCTTTCTTTTGGAGCCCGTTGTTGCTTCTAGTAGGAATTTATTTGCAACCTCAATTTTTACTATTTAATTTCATTACTATTTTATTGCCTTAATTTTTACGTAGATTGTTCTTATTGGTTTTCAATCTAGCAAGCTACTCATTTTCTTTTAGGCTGCTATTTCAAGTTTTCAACCTAACAAACTTATTATTCATTCATTCATTCATTCATCATTTTTTCATTTTTTCAAATATGGTTGTAAGAGAAGTTAGGCTTATAGCGGCTCCCACAGTGTACGTGAGACTCTATTAGCCATAACATCACCTGAACCATTGCTTGTTAAGACCTACTGTCCCAAGGATGAGTGGATATGAGTGGATTGACTGGATGTCTCACATCACCACTTTTATCATTTGCTAGACTTACCCCTAATGGAGACTCTTGCGAGTTACTTTGAGGACTTATGGGGACTACATGATCACCCATGCATTAGCATCTGACATTTTCTATAATCCAACTAGTGTACCCTATCTGTGTAGTGCTCCTCAACACTGAGTGGACTTTCTCCCTCCCTTCATTAAAGGACCATTGTCCTAGCATTTCCTGGATAGGGTTAGAGCCATGTGGGCTAATTGCCACATTTATAACTTTTTTCACTAATGGAAACCTTACCTTTGAAGATAATGCTTCTTCCATTGCTATCTCATGTTTTGTCATCCTTTGATAGGTATCCCCAATGGTCAATCATGCTTTCTTGCCTTTCATCACACACACACACACACACACACACACACACACATATATATATATATATATATATATATATATATATATATATATATATCTATGATTTTTTCTTAAGTTAGCCTTTTGAGTTTTTGACTTAATAAGCCTATTTCTTTCTCTTCTTTTCTCTTTTTGTTTTGGTGTTTTTTTTCCCTAACTTTTGCCAAAGCCAACCTTTTGGGTTTTCAATTTATGGAGCTCATTTTTCTTTTCCCATATTCTCACACAAAATTCTTCTTCAGCCTACCCAAGTTGATTGTCTCAGAAAACTCATTACCATCCACATCTGACAACTTCACATCCCCACCAAAGTAGATATATTTGACCACATAGAGACCTTCTTAGTTCGGCTTAAACTTTCTACAATGATCTTAAGTTTGTGGCCTATTACTTTCAACACCAAATCACTGACCCTTATGGCGTTTTTCTTGACTCTCTTATTAAAAGTGCATACCATCTTAGCCTAGTGCAACTGAATATGGTAGAGTGTTATCAATTATCTCTCATTTAAGAGAGCAAACAACTCAAATAGGCTTCTTACCCACTGGTGCTTAGGAATCTTTTACTTGACCAACACTCATAGGGACTTCATGTAACAACCATGTTCGTTTACAAATCATGGCATCCATGTCCTAAAATACATATGCATAAAAGTGTTAGTCATCATACATACACAATCCAACATGTATTTAATATACATATATGTTAAATAATGTTCAAGGCTAGTGATTATAAACTGGTTCCTATCTAGATGTATATATAAGACACAAGGAGAGATAGTTGGAATTCAGTCGACGAACTATGGTCCTTGAGTCTCTAAGCAAAACTTTATACACCAAGGTATCCAAACCTTATGCTTCAGTATCTGAAAAGAACATAATTGTGATTTGGTGAGTCACGACTCAATGAATAAAAACAATAATCAGATTCTTATGGCACAACCAATAATCAAATATCATCAAAATACATTACAAGTATAAGAATTGACTATTCAAGTGTAAGTACAATAGATTGATTTTTACCGTGACCTTATAAGGCAAACACCACTCTCGGGAATTCATGTGATTCAAGTGACATTTGGTTTTGCTAGCCAGCATATAACAAGTGAATCATTTGATCAGTAACATGTGCCAATGGAAAATATTGGTCCATCTTCCATATGATTTGCAAGTGTTTGACGACCCCATTGCAACATCTTTTTAGTTCCATATGCAAGTGTTCATAACAATGATGTACCAAGTAATCATTAAGAGCATATAGTTCTCACTTGACTTGTGTTCACATGTAAAATGTAACAATTTAATCACATATACATGTAATACAACATAACCATATCATAAAATTATCATACATATACATTAGAATCTAATTGTGATTTTTACTCACCTTTCCATGTGACCAACCTTTATAGTAGGTTTGGTTCTCTCTCTAGGGCTTCCTCAAAGCGTTAAGATCCTAACATTTGATACATACATGGTTATAAGTATGTTAAAATGATTATGAATGCTTGGTATGCAACTATGGCATGATCCATGCAAGTGGACCAAGTGTTTATGCATATTCTCCTTATATGGCAGCCTGAGCTTACTACACTCTCACAATAATAACTCTAGTTACCCTTATCCAAATGACTTCATTCTTTTTTTTCAAATAAATTAGACAAATAACCATATAAGTACTCAAATTTTAGATTAATATAAGACATATAGAAAATGTGGTGAATTTTTGAATTTTGCCTTATTTCAATGTCATCTCAATCTGAGTAGGTCTTACATTCTTAGGTGTATCTTAAATTTCACAGATCCAATTGCAAAAATGATCTACCAAAAGTTACAAAACACATAAAAGAACATTTTTCCTATTTTATTTATTGTCTAATTTAGTCTATAAAGTCACCAAAACAAATGACCAATCTCAATGTGAGCAGACTTTCAACATGGTGACAATTAGTCATGATGAAGGGGGCAATATCTCAACAACCATGCTAAATTTGGAAAAATATTTTACAGGTATGTAGATCATACATAAAAATAAATTTCAAGTTTAATATAGCACCAAATTTTGAATCTATGGCTATCAAATTCTTGGAAAATGGAATTAAAAGACCAGTAAGGTTTCATCCGGGCACAAGGTCAGTTACAATCAATGAGCCATATCTCTTTCCACACAAAAAAAAAATCAATCCAAACTGATTTATAGGTGTTTATAGGGAATATAAGCCTACAAATTTTATGTTTTACACTTTGTCAAAATCAGAACCTAAGGCCATCAAAATATAAGAAAACAGAAAGAATGTGGTGATTTCGGTTGGTTATGAACCAACCCTAATGAAGGAACCATAACTCCTCACACACGCCAAATAAAGCAAAACTATTTCCTATGAATTTAGATGGGGCATATAGTTAAAACTTTCATATTTTACACTTTCCCTAATTCCTCTTCTAGGGTTATGAAATCATGGGTACAAAATTATGCTCTAACAACAAAACCAGCACAATCAGCTCTTGTTCTCTTGAATTTCATCTTCCATCCAAGAGTTCTACCTCAAATACTCCATAATTCTCACTAACCATGCATGATTAACATGTCATGAGGGGTTAATTTTATGTGAGAAGAGGATAAATTAGCTTACTTATTTTTCCAAAACCAAAAAACTTTAGGATTCCTTCTTAGGTAGCTCACTCTTCTCTCTCTCCTTCTTATTCTTCTTCTTCCTTCCTTCCTTCTTTTCTTTATTCCTTAGCTCTCTCTATCTTCTGTTGTACCTCCCATCTAACCTCTCTATTCTGATCCTAAGGGTCAAAAATTCCACTTATTAACCTATTGTAACAAGAAAAAATCATGGTATTGCATTCTTATTGGTTGGGAGTTCACTTTCCTCTTTTAGTCCCTTTTCTTCATTCCTTAAGCACCTCCATCCATCTCCTAATCCTAGATGCTCCTTATACTTTTAAATAAGCTCTATAACACCATTATTTATGATTTTATAACATGCACACAACATAAGACAATTTTTCATGCAACTATACAAACATTACATATATATTCAAATGTCCCAAACATAATGGTGCTTGTGTTATCATCGTGCTTATCCAATTAATATGTCTAAATGATAATTTATTTAATGCATATGTTCATGTGGGATTTCAAATCATTTATGCAATGAATATGTTAATGTGATAATGCCAATAAATGTGGATGGGGATGTTACACTTCATCTTTATCTCCATTGGCAACATTGCCTCCAATCCATACATAAGGGAGTAGGGTGTCATTCTTATCAATGTCCTAGTTTTAGTTTAGTATCCCTATAATGTAAAAGCCAATTTCTCAAACCAATTCTTGCAAGCTTTTGCCATATTGGCAAGAAAGTTCTTGACATTCTTACTGGTTATTTTTATCTCCTAATTAACTTATGGCCATTAAGGTGATGACTTATGATAGGTCACTTGTGCTTTTCCAAGATCATTCAGATCTCAGCTTCAAAATGCACTCTGTTGTCCATTTTGATGTGGTGTAGTACACCATATTGACAAATAAGATTCTTTTTTTTTATGAACTGTGCCAACTACTTTGCCCCTGGTTTGTTGAAACATTTGACTTCCACCCACTTTGAGAAATAATCTAATGCCATCATGATGTATTTATGCTATCTTGTAAAAGCTAGCCTAATTTCTCTGATCACATCAATTCTCCAAGCTATGAATGGCCAATGTTATGTCACATTTTGTAACTCTATTAGAGGCAAGTGATTGAGACTATCATGAATTTGAGACTTCTGACAAACTTAAGCCATATGAATACAATCTTATTCCATAATAGCCCAGTAATAATCCATACTTAAAATTTTCCTTACCAATGTTTTCACATTCATATGAGGGCAACAAATTCCTACATGTACTTCATCCATGACCTTAACCACTTCTTCTTTTGTCCAACATCTCAAATGGACATTGTCTGGCATTCTTTGATATAACGCCCCATTGTATACTATAAATTGTGATGCTAATTTTATAATCATATCCTTGTCTTTCTTTTTAACCCCATTAAGGTACCCACCACTTTCCAAATACCTTTGCACATTGTAATACCAATGATGATTTTCCACCATCACTAGTATTTCTCTTTCTCAACATGGTACAAAGTCATAACCCTAAGCATAATAGTAACTTGATCCAAATTGCCTTTGGCCCATCCCAAATAAAAATCAAAGTCACTAGGGCATCAACCATTGCATTCTTTTTTTGAGGTAAATGGTGCAATATGAAAATTTTATGCCAACTTCTTTAAGTGTTCCATATATGAGCTCAAACATTCTCATTTTACCTAAGATTCATCAGTCACTTGAGAGATAACCAATAACGAGACTTTGAACACTTTAATTGTCTTGACTTTTATCTACACTAAAAGTTATAGCCTAAGTGCACAAGCTTCATATTTGACCATGTTATTAGTCTTTTTAAAGTCAATCTTTTTTGCCATAAGAAGAAGTTCTCTTTTTGGCTCTATCAAAATTATAGCCACACCAACTTCTTTCTTGTTCATCGCTCCATCAAAGTACACCCTCTAGCCTTGACATTCAATTGTCGCTAACCCTTCATTTGGAAATTATGGAGGCTTAGATTCTCTTTCTTCAAAAGGTTATTGTACCAAATATTTTGTGATTGCTAAACATTTGTTCACCTTCTTAGTCACATACTTGATGTCAAGCTCAGTCAATAGTATTAACCACTTTGCTATTTTTCTAAGCATGGAAGGGACCTCATGCAGGAGTTTGACTGGGTCAAGCTTCAATATCACTTTTATGGAGTGCGACTAGAAATAATGCCTCAACTTTTTAGTAACCCATATCAATGCCAAATAGGTCTTCACTACCTAGTTATATTTTTCCTCATAAGAAAACAATTTATTATTCAGATAGTATATAGTGTGTTCATTTCCCATCTAATCATCTTAAGCCAACATCGCACTTCTAGAGATTTCTTATGCTGTCAAATATATGATCAACAATTTCCTTGGCTTTAGGAGCTTCAGTACTAGTAGGTTGATCAAATACTCATTTATCCTTTTGAAAGCTTTTTAGCATTGCTCATTCCACTTCACTGGCTAGTCTTTTCTTTACAATTTGAATATAATTTAACAAATAGGAGTAAGTCTCGCTATTAATTTACAATTGTATTATTGGCGACCCAAGAACCCTCAAATCTCTTTCTCAATCTTAAGTGTGGGCATGTCTTGAATAACATTCACCTTGTTTGGATTTACTTTAAAGCCTTTTTCACTCATCACATGTCCTAATAATTTACTAGAAGTAACCTTAAACACACATTTCTTGGGGTTCAGCTTTAGATTATACTCATTAACTCTCTTTAAGAACTTTTCTAAAGCCTTAAAATGTCCTTACCTTATCTCGAATATTACCATCATATCATCCACATATACATCCACTTCTTTATGGATTAAGTCATGAAATAAGCAGTCGCCATTCATTGGTACATTACTCTTACATTCTTAAATCCAAAGAGCATCACTTTATAGTAGTACATCCCCTACTCTATGATAAAGGTTTTCTTCACCTTGTCAGTGATTGTCATGAGGATTTGGTTGTATGCTGAGAATCAATCCATGAAATAGTACATGATACATAAGGTTTTCTTCACCTTGTCAGTGATTGTCATGAGGATCTGGTTGTATGCTGAGAATCAATCCATGAAATAGTGCATGATACATGTTACAGCACTATCGACCAATACACCAATGTAGGGCAAAGGAAAGCCATCCTTAAGATAGGCCTTATTCAGGTCCCTATAGTCGACAGATATCCTTAATCTCCTATCCTTCTATAATAGCAGCACTATGTTGGCCAACCATTCATGATAATCGACTATCTCAAGGAATTTTACATTTAACTACTTTGCCACTTTCTTTTTAACCAGCTAAGACTATTATTGTTATATTCTTCTTAGCTTTTATGTCGCCAGCCTTATATGCAAATTAGTCAACATCTTGTGCTTAATTATCCTTTAATTAACCCTTAGCATATCCTTATATTTCTAAGTAAAGACTTTTTGGTATTTTTTGAGCAACTATTTGAATTTCCTTCACTCTTCTAATGTGACATCACTAGCAATGAGCAAGATTTTTAGATTTTCCTCTGTGTGCCAAGATTAAATGTAGTGTCATGTAGGAATTTATATTAAATATGCTTATGAAATGATGCATGTTATGCACATATTATAAGGGAACACATCACACAGGTAAGCAAACTTGTCATTCATGCCTTAAACTTGGGAACAAATGAATCATCATTTTTAAAAAGAATAGTGACAATAACATTAATAGTATTAGGAAAGACAACTTTTTTTGGCAGATCAATAAAAGTCTATTGGGCATCAATCTTTTCTTCTTCTATAACCCTTTCAGCATCAGTCATCTAAGATATATTTAAATTGCCAAACTACTTAATACTTGTTCCATTCTCAAATTTTGTACCATTCATAGCTTTCATAACCCTTTTAAAGTCTAACTTCTTCTAGTCATCCTTAAACTCAATTCTCATTAAATTCTTCCATTGGGTTACCCTTTATGATCTATCTTACTCAACTTACACTTTTGCACCTTCTTGTACATCTTTAATGGAGCTTATTATCATATTCTTAATATATGTCATGCTCAATCTAATGTATATGTTGTTATGTTAATGGGGAGAATGATCAGTTCTAATGTTTTCATTAAATGTTATTTTGTAGTTTATAAGATAGTTTTTCAATTGGAAATTAGATGGAAATCAAAATCTCCAACCTTATGAAGGTCATCTAAATTTATGGCCTATATCCTCTAAATTACGATAGCGAATTAGCTATAAGGATGGATGAAGCTAGGCTAGAGGAATTCGGGGGCTAATTCGCAACCGCTACTTAGCCGAAGGAAATAAGGTTGAGTCATAGAGGAATTTGCGGTGGCATTCACGTCTGAGGTCGCGACTGTGAATTTGATAATGACAAATGAGGGAACCAAAGCCATAGCCATAACATGCCAAGTGTCGAAGGGAAACATTGGAAATAAAAAATTACAGGGGCAAATATTTTATCGCAATCGCGATTCAAGAAGTTGAAAATTCCTTTCCAAATAGAGGAATTTGTGGTCTCAGTCACGCCAAAGCAAAGACAACTCGTGACTGCGACTTTTAAGTAGCAGGTATAAGATAACGACTATTTTTCTTAGATAACCAATGGATGAAGGACACGTGTATTAGCTGTTAGACACAAAACGGAGTTCTCTGCCTTGATTTATGGCTCCTTAGTGCAAATTGGAAATTAACGACTGCTAACTGCTAGTACTGATCGTGACTTCTGCCTGACAAGCATTTAATACAAAATCTGCCTAGCACAACTTAGAGATTTGAGGATAGTTTTAGAGTAACATATCTTTGGTGGATGTGGGCTATAAATACTCCATAAAACAGATGCAAGAGAATTCAATTAATTGTAACCAAACTTTTGACAATTTGCTACTCATTCTTTTACTCTTTTTTAATGTGTTATTGATTATTTGGTATGAACAATAAACACCATTGTAAGTAGATTGAGAGTTAGCCTAGATTCTAAAAACTATTGTAAAAGGTTGAAGTGTGAGCCTAAAAACACTTGTGAGAGGTTTTTGTGTGAGCCTAGAAAACACAAGTTGTAAGGGTTTTTATGTGAGCTAAAAACACAAGTTGTATAAGTTTGGTGTGAGCTTGGAAACACCAGTTTAGTTGAGTGAAATAGCAATTGTGTAGAATTGGGGAGTGGATATAGGATTCGTTAACACTTGAACCACTATAAACCTTTGTGTTGATTTTTCTCATCTCATTCTTCACTTCCTAAACACAATAACCTTTATTTGTAAATTTTAATTAACCACCAATTTAACTCCCCACTTCTTAGTGCCCTAGGCCAATAGGTTGGTATTGTACTTTAGAAAATACCAAGGGTTGGGTTGGCTCTCTTATTTTTTCTTAAAGGATAATAATTGTAAAAGTTGTCCTTGAGCCTTGAAAAGGGAAGGTTCTTCCTTAGCCTAGAAAAAGGAAGGCTTTTCTTGAGCTTGGAAAAAGAATAGAAAAGGCCTAATTGAAAGCTTAGGAAGTGGAGTAGACACATTACCAAACCATTATAAAACTCTATGTTGATTTGTGTTTATTGCTTCCACATAATTTGTTTTTGTTTTTATTTACAACCCAATTTAACCTCCTCTCTTGGTTACCTCATCTCCATCCAAACCAACATGTGCCTTTTGTGAAATTGCATAACCTTATGTACCCCTATTTCACTTTAACAAGAGGTGTTTCCTAGCTGGCCATCCCATACTTCTCCTTCATTAAATCTTCACCTATAGGCCATAACTCTTGGTCAAGTAAACACTACTTTTGTTCTTCCTCATATGCCTTTAACTTATTATTCCATAGCCCAATGGCTTGAGGGCTATACGAAACCAGAACCTAGTTTGATCCCTTAGCACTTCCTTCTCCCATCATTTTTTTGCCTTTCTTCTTTTCCTTTTTCTCTTATTTTTCCTTACCTAACAAATCATTGTAGTTTAGATAATTTGTTTCCTTAACTCCTATATGAAAGAATGCTTTTTTGAGATCATTTATAATGTCATTATCTAATGGCTTTTTAGCATCATCGTTATTAGCTTCTTCCATAATTTCTCATATTATTTGTCACTCTTTCATAAAGAAATCAAATAAACGCATATACAAATCTCTTACTTTTGACTTAGTTCCTTTCCCATGATAACCTAATCCTCTTCTAGTAGTCTAAGTTGGAATCTTTAGAAACTTTGATACCTCTACAGAATTCTTTCTTAATCCCTAACTTGTCAAAAATTCATAATCTTTATCATTCCTATCACCTTGGGTAAACCCATTTGTTTGTAACTTCAACAACCTAAAAACCCTTGAGACGTAAGATAACCATACTCAATGTTGAAACAATCTCCCCAGCTTCTAAACAGATGGTAATAAATAGTCCTTATAAGGAATCTTGACTTTCTGATACGCTATGGAAAGCACTCCTCCTAATGAATGATACCTTAGCCTTCCTAACAAAAGTTAGAAAGTGATAGGGGTCCAAGACTATAAATTTCACCATTGTCTATATAATTCCAGTCTTGACCATGGTCTTGAATACATCTGAGGTTAGCCTCCCACTATCATCGTAGGCCTGAATAATGTTATTTGATGCTTTCAGGTCTTTCTCTATTAATCCAGACTTGTGCAGCAACTTCAAAGGACAAATGTTAATTTCATATCTATTCTCATATATAAAGTACATTTCCCTTTTACCTCGATTCTTATGAACAAACCTAGATTATGATGCCTCCAGTGGTAGGTCTTTGTCAAAAAAGGTAACCTTCTCATTTTAGGTAACCAAAGCAATAATATCTTTTAGAGTGGCTTTCTTAGAAATGATCAGACTTGAAAGAGCTTTAGCCATAACATTCATATGTTTTTAGGATGTGATAAGCAACTCCCACATATCGATATTATTGTCATCTTCTTCAACAGCTTCATGATAGGCTTATCATCCTCCTGTTCCTTCATCATCATCTTATCCCATTCCTTCTCAGTCCTCGATTGCTTTAGAGCTTCTTTATCACGATAATACTTTTTACTCCATCCTACATGGCTTACTTATTCCTCTCATTTCTCTTTGTCACTATCCTTCCATCGCTTAATCATCCTTTTTCTCTTTAGCTTCTCATTTTTTTTTTCTTTAGCTTCTCTTTTTTTTTTCAACTCAATCTTCAACCCTTCAGCTTGCAAATTAGCTTTTCTAAGGTCTTTCACATTTCTCACTAACATACTCAAAATTCTAGTGCTAATACCAGGTAATGCTCCCATAATAATCATTTGAACTTGTTCTTTCTCAATAGCCCTAGTAGTGGCTTTGGAGGCCATTTTCTTCTACCTTCTTATTTAGATATTAAAGCTCTTACTAATTTTTTATTTCAAGGACTCCAAATCTTATGAAGAAACCTCTAGGTATGAATTACAAGCATAGTGCTTCTTAAAAGCCTTTATTAACTCTTTCCAATCCTCTTTAATAGTCTTTGGTTGATTGAAATACCATATTTTAGCAAATCTTTCTAATGATAACTTAAAAAATATGAACATGGTGTCAGTAGGCACTCTAAATGCCTTCATGACTAACACATATAAGCAAACATGGTTCTTGGCCTTCTGAATACCTAAAAACTTTGGGAGCTTGAGCATACAAGAGTTAGCTGAAAGTTTTTTAGGTTTATGAGCGAACAACTCCTCAATGTCAGGTCCATTCTCTAGGCCTTTGGCTCTTAAAGCCTTTTGTATCTTTTCTAATTATTTGGTAAAGTTATCAAATCGAGTACTTTCTTTCTCACTCTCTACATGTTTATTGAGAGCAATAACAATACTTCTATTCCTTAGCCTTTTTACTCTCATGATACTCTTTCATCCCAAACAAATAATCATCAATCACCATGAGTAAGGGTGTCTATATAGATACCTTCCCCTTATCGATTATATTAGCTGAAGTTTATCCCTTCTTTAGAATCTCATTAAGGTACTTATCTACCTTCTCGGTGATCGTCTTTTCCATCTTATAGTTAACTCAACCATCATCTTTTTTAACACTTTTGTAGTATTATTGATTTCATAATCAATTATTGCCTTTTGATTGAGCTAGGGGTCTTACTGTTCATAATGAGTCGGTTGCCCCTTCTCTTCTATGAGGATTTAGATGGAGATATGATGGCTGTAAGACAAGGGTTAACAATATGATACAAGAACAAAAAAAGAATGCATGTATGCATGAAATGCACACGTCATTAGCAAGCGATCCATCTAACCTTATTCCTCCCACATACGAGGTCTAGAAGCTCTTTCTTAGGTAAGGTCTCATTTTTCTACCATTAAGGGATAGAGAATGTGTTTAGTCACCTCGAACCAAAAAGGCTCAAAGTCTTAAAAGATCATGTACATAAAGGAACTAAAGATATACCAAAGAGGGAATATATATATATATATATATAACTCTTTATATTGCTCAAAAAAAAAAATGTACAAAAGTAGGGAATCTCTTTTACAAGAGGAGTAAGGGAAACACATGAGTGCTTCATAAGAAATGAGAACTTTTTACATGGAGAGACAGAGGGATACATAAATGTTTACATAAGGGGAGAGGAGGGTGATTGCATCAGGGATGTGGTAACAATAGGGTGTACATAAAGGATAACTTAACTATCTTTTTTAAGGACTTCGACCATTCTTTAAAGAGAAAATGCAAATATGTAGGAGTTCAATTCTAAGGTGTTATTGGTTCCTACACGCATTTAGCGATTGAAATGGTTATTATAGTTAATGGCTCCCACAAGCTTGTGGGACAGTTATTGTAACCCCTCATCATTTAATATACCTAAAGGTACATGGCTCATAAGTGACAAGCTCTCCTAACCATCTCCTTAGCCCGGATGGAGCTTAAGTCTCAAGTTTAGAGAAACCATTAGTTTGTCTAAGGGCAACACTCTAGATGAATGCAATGAATTGATTAACCACAAAAATTAAAATGGCAAAGTGAACTAAAGATTATACATGAAGTTAATTTTGAGTCCCCAATAGAGTTGCCAATATGAATGCCCTTGGATTTTCATTTTACTAAGTAGAATCTTGCTTACGACTCCATCCTTCTATCAACCAATGAGGGGCCAAGAGGAAAAGGGTTTATATTGGTAAGAACCCTAAAATGTGGCACGTGATTAGATCAATAGGAGACCCCTAGGCCTTATATACATTTAAATCCTTTTTATCCAAATGGTGGTCAATGAGGCACTGAGGTAGGACGATTCATTGGTATCATCCGTGAAAGATGTAGAGTTGCCACTTGACTTTAGTCAGGATAAGAATCTAGGTAAGGTGAAATCTAGACCTTACTAAGTCATCTAGAAGGCCCAATTTGTCTTCACCCCATCAGAGATTAGATTTAAAATTTGGGTATGGCTTAGGGAAGAGGTTAGGCACCCCAAAACCACTAGGATATTAGGATATAGCCTTTGGGCATCTTTGGTTCAATTTTACCACGTTAACATGTTCTCAATTAGTTTGATTAATGACTCTAAGCATATTCCTAACACAATCCAATTAGCCATCCAAGCATCATCATAATCAATGTAAAAATGAGATAGGGGTTATGCATCATGACAAAAGGGGGGCATGCATATCCATTAACCACATCATGTATTATTATTCCCAATAATGACTATTATGGTCATCATTGATGACCTAACTCAAGTAACCATATACATATAAGAAAACACATAAGTTAATACCCATCATGAGAATAATAATACCAAAATGGAAAAAATAACACTCATACAAAAATTTTACCATGTATCTAAGTTAAGGAGCCTAAACATATTTCCAAGTCCATAATCATAAACATCTCAACATAACCTGAATCACATTGCGACAATGATAACAATGAATAAGGAAAACTTATGAATCATGAAACGTAGAAAATCACAAACATGGTATGGAATGCAAGTGCGATTCGAAGGATCTTAGAGGCTTAAGGCTAGAATCAAGGCACATGGGATCCTAGGATTATTGAACCATCTTCCATATTATGCTTCAAAAAAGCCAAAGTTTTTTTTAAAACACACTATTAGCCATAAAAGGGTTAAAATGTCAATAAAATCATAATGTAAACTCACATGGCTAGCATGCAAAAGACTACATTTGTGAGACATAACATGTTAGGAGTGACTAAGGTTGATCCTTTATCCCAAAAGGAACCACATGAACACCTAAGTAAGAAGAGAAAAGAAAAAAAATGTGAACTAAATCATTATCCCTAAAGGGATTGTATGCTCTAGAGGTTTTAAGAACTCAAGTTCTTTCACTTAATCAAGGATAAAATCATTAAAAAAAAAAGAATGCTCAAGACGGGATAAAAAAGATGAAACATAAATGCAATGAAAATAATATTGTTCTACTTAAGACAACAAAATGAGACCTTGATCCTAGCCCTTAGTTTTTGTGGAATAAAGGTCATAATGCATGAGGAATACCTCATATTATGCCATTTGGTCTCTCGAGAGGTCCCAAATAACTAAAAAGAAATAAGGAATTTAGGTAGAAAGAATGAGCATTTTCATAATATGTTCTCATGAAAATATGGCTATATAGATGATGGTTTGTACTGCCCACATAGGAGTATGTACAAACTACAAAGTGGTTTGTATAATATTTCCTATCTTAGTTTTTAAAAGCCAAAGAAGAAAAAGAAAAGAAAAAGAAGAGATAAGATAAAAGGGTACGAGATGATTCTTGATACCTTTCTTGCCTTTAGAGGCACTTAATTATGTTTTGAACCACCAAAATGTATGGGAATGCTTAGGAATGGAATGCAAAAGGCCTTGTTCTACCTTGAGTTTAAGTATGGATTAAATAGGGTTTAAGTCTTCTATGTTTAAGGATATTTATTGAGAGATTTTGGTAGAGGTTTGTTAAAACTATTCAAGCCTCCTTTTCCTCTTCAAATAGTATGGCATTTATAAAAGAAGAATGGTGCACTAAAGTTTGGAATCATTTTGATTGCATGGTATTTATATCCTATAATAGATAAGACCTTGAAAGTTTTAGATTTAGGGTTTCTAAGGGGCATATACTGCCAAGGTGTTGGCTATACAACCTATTTGGTTAACTATATAGCTATGTACTTTAAAGGAGAAAGGGTTTTAAAATCTTATACTGGCTAAGGTTAAAGGATTGGTTATGTAATGAAATGGTTAGTTGTACAACTTAATAAACTAGGCTGGCAATTTTAGTCTTTTGACATTATAAGCTTAGGCTTAACTATGGGACTCAATCCATGCGTTCCTAAAGCATTTGCTCTTCTTCCCTTTATAGTTTCACTTGCATTCTATGGAATAATTCTAGTGGTCTTCATCATCAGGCTTGGATTCCATAGCCTAAAATTTGGTGCTCACACCAATATAAAGGAAACTTAGGGGTTTTGGATGGGAGACAAACCAAGAACAAACTTTAGAGAGTTTTGGCTAAATTTTAAGCAAGAAAACATGAGGAAAACAACAAGTAAACATCTTTTAAAAGAAAGGAACACAAGAATTCAGATTTCAAACGCAAAGGATTCAAAAATTAAGTGGCACAAATTCTATTCCATCTTTCTTGTTTCAAATATGAGTTTTATGAATTCTTTTCATACTTTCTATGTATTGTTGATTTATAATATATTGAGAGGATAAACTCCTTTCTTAGGGTTGGGTTTAAACTTATAATAGCGTGATATATTATTTGACTATATTTTTATGAATGAATGGTACTTAATTTGATTTACTAGCTATGTGCTTAATGCTTATGAATACTTGGCCACTATTTGTATGATTTTAGATGTTGTATAAAGTAACAGGAGTTAAAGTTTAACATAAGATCATTAACCATTGGACTTAGTTTATTAATGTCTAGAGATAGATACATAGCTAAAGGGATTCAAGGTTAATCATAGAGCTTGATATGCTAACATATAAAATTTCCATAAGAATAGGTTTTATTTCATGTTAAGATCATCCTATTCACTTTGAGAAAAGGGGTTAATAATCTTTAGGATAGCCTCCATCAATATCGTCCATTTATGAAATAATCATAAAGACCATTGATTGATTTATATCCATTATAAGGGATAACTCGATCCTAAGTCTTTACTATCATTTTTATTTAAATTTATTTGTTATATTATATTCTATGCTTTTTAGATTAACTTTTTACTAACTTCATTACGAATTTTAGATAATCATAGTAGTTAGACTAGTAATACTTGATAACCTAGTCCCTGTAGATATGATAACCTTTCTCTATACTATAACTTGTACGTGCACTTATATGAACACAACAATAATAATATAAGAGAAAGGTGAATTGTGTGCCTTCAAAAAATGCTCAAAACTTATTAAAAATTCCTTGAGCATTATTAGCAATTGAATGACATTCACAATTCTTACTCTTAAAGAATAAGATGGAGTATAAGAGAAAAGATGACCTTGTGGCCCCAAGGTTGATCATGCATTTGTTTTAATCACTTGTTTGAATGGTATAAAAACCTTAAGAAGTTCTAATATTTGTATTCTAATGATTTTATTTTGATAAGACCTATTTTATGCATACTTTTTAATATGCCTTATAAAGTAAAGTGAGGTGGGAATCTTTAGAATTGAAGAAAAGAAGTGAATAACCTAGATGAATAGCCTTGTGCACTTTGAATATCCCTATGCAATGAGATGAATAGCTCTGTGCAAGAAGAATATATGTGAAACACCCTTTAAAAGAAGCCAAGTTGATTATTTTTGCAGAAGACTACACTTTAGACTAACATATAGAATAATTCTAAAAGACTTAGAAGACATATAATGCGAATATAAATCAAAAGATGTTTAGTTTTCAAAAAATCAAATAGTGCACAAACCCAAGCTATATAGAGAAATTTATAGGCTTTTAAGTAGATAAAGGTTATGCTAAATCTAAAGTTATCATGGAAATAAGTCAAATTTTAAATTTTGTATAAAATGATTTATGAGGATCTAGACGATGAACCATATATCAATAGAAATATGTTTTTAGTCTAATTTTCAATAAAATAAATGGTTCATAATTTAGAGTTGTGCAGAGAAAGTTAAGACTATTTGAGTGAGAAGTATTTGTGCAAAGGATGTTATGAATGACCATATTACATATTGAATTGTAGTCATGAATTTCTCATTCACCATTTAGATAGGCCATTCACCATTCAAACAAGTATATTTAACATGAACAAAAACGAAAATTTCATCCAGAATAATTAAGCAGTCTAGTACAAGTGGAACGTCCTATTAGAACAACTCATTCACTCTTGTAATAACTCATTTTGCTAGAAATAGCTAGTAATGGGTATTTTTAGATTTTGGATGTTTTCAACCATTCTAATAGACTTAGGGACCTAATATGAATGTAGAAAGATAACCTAACTTTGGAGAGGGAAAATAAGCATTTCCAAAAGGAATTTTCTTTATAAGGGTAGAAGTGAGCTCAATGCATATATCTTGTATATTATAAGAGTTAGGCTTTGCCAAGCACTACTTATACGTTTGCGTAGTTTAGAGGGTTAGACATCTTTTTGGATAAGTTATTATAAGGGTAGAAAGGTTAGTGCTTAGCACATAAGTTGGTGATTAGAGCAAAATATTACTAATGGGGTTTTACTCTCTTGAGCCTAATAACAAAAAGTATAAAAATTTTTCTTAAGCCTGCAAAAATAAAGATTAAGGCAATTCACCCCCTTACTTGGGTTGTCATTATCAATAAGAGATCAATAATTTCTATTAGAGCAAACCTTTGAATATTTCAAGCAGAATCTTAAAATTGAAAAGTTAAGTGACAAAAAGCAAAGATCCATTGAGACCATCAAGTATCTTAAGCAAGAATGTGATTTGGAGTCATATCAATGTGATTTTGATATTTCTTTTAGCTAAAATGAAGAAAGATTGCTAGTAAGAAAGAAGTCTTAAGGTATAGAAAAACTAAAGGAAAAAAAAAAAGTTGAAAAACCATCCTTAGCTTCTAAGTTTTAAAGAAATAAAAAATGGAAAGAGAAAAATAAAAAGTGATTATGAGCATCCAATCTTAATATTGCTAAGATGTAAGACTAATGATGAGAATAATTTTAATTTAATTTCAAGAGGATGAAGGTAACGATGCCCAAAAAAGAGCAAACCTTCAAAAACCT
Organism: Omphalea diandra; assembly: GCA_949677035.1. Lineage (NCBI taxonomy): Eukaryota > Viridiplantae > Streptophyta > Magnoliopsida > Malpighiales > Euphorbiaceae > Omphalea > Omphalea diandra. Next base: position 13,236 of record CATIWR010050869.1, on the reverse strand, counting down.
TTGAGACAACCCTAGTTTGCAAACTCTAAAACTAGAATCCTTCCATTTTTTTACTTTAAAGGATGTTTGTGTAACATGTAGATGGTTTACAACCAACTTATATGATTGAACAACCATCTCATAAAAGTCTAAAAGGGAGGGAACCTTCTTAAATAATAACCTAGTCCCCTTACTTGGCTGCACATGTAAATAGTTGGCTATATGGAAAAATTTTAGCTATATAGCAAACTTAAATACTAATTCTAGAATATTCATTAATCTCATTCATTCATGAGATAGGGAACTAGATTGGGTACATCCTATGCACACAATATAGGTGCACTACCTTCCCTTCTTTGTAAATAACCCCTCAAAGGAGAAAAAGGAGGAGGCTATTTTTTTGTAAGGTTACTTTGTTGGAATTGACACAATCGAAGGAAACATCTAGCTAAGCCTTTATTTTCTATTTGTAACTTTTATTTTTTAAAGAATAATCACACTTAAAAAGTATCTATAATAGAAGAAGCCAATTTTTAGGCCTTTTTGTTTTTTTTTTTCTTATTAATTTTCATTTCTTATGTTTGGTACCAAAGCCTTTTAAAGATAGTATTAGTAATCCTATTATTTGTACAGACCTTTCAGTGATCAATATAAACAACATAATAGTACAAACCACTATTTAATCTGTATATGCCACTTTACTGCTCATAGTAGCAATTTTTCATCCCTTTATTCCCTTACATTGGGCTTATTTTCTAACTATTTATGTTTATAATGAAGTGATTGGAAAAGGCCATAAAAGCCTGTGACACCATGATCTTCATTATTTATAGTTTATATTAATGACTTATTTTATGATATACTATGTTTATTCGTTCCTTACACTTTTTTTATCTTGCATGTACGCATATTTTTGTTGATGATGTTTGACGTGGTTAGAAAATGATTAGAAAAGGCTATAAAGGTTATGACTTCATGATTCCCTTGTTTTTTGTTTATTAATCATTACATGCTTCATTCCATGATATGCCATTTTCATTCTCTTTTTGCATACCTTGTATCTTACATTTTGTGTATGTAGGAATTCACCATTTAGATAACATTATCACATGCTTATGTCACACACTCCATTCATATGCATGTTTGATATTTAAGGTTTATTGTGTAGGCTATAGGACATTTATAGGTAAAAACGCTTATAAGTTTTCATTTATGATCATGAGTTAGGATAATCTATGTATGCACCTATCTACGTGGCCTTATATGTCCCCCATCACTATGGTTGCATTTATTTATTTGTTTTGATGTGGTTATACATATGATGTGCCAGATGTATGGTTAGAACTAACTATATAAATTAATTAATGAGGAAAAACTTATAAAAATGAACCAAAAATTACCCTAAAGCCAAATTCCTAAATTCAGATGACCGAAGTCTCCTCACACCTTCTCCAAATCATACCTAACTCTTAGCTTGAATTTCTAATAGAGTAAAGATGAGTTGGGCCTTTTAGAAGATCTATTTGGACTAGAATCCTTCCTTATCTAGAATTTTATTCCAACCAAAATTAGATGGGGACTTTATTATATTTTTAGGTTATTATCAAAGTATTACCCCTCTAAAGTCCCCTTATGACCATAAATATCTTGTCATGGGTTATATACTATTAAGAAGCCCATCCTTGAGATCTTTTGATGATCTACAAATGACATTTCTTAGAGGTTGCACTAAGGTGTGACCTTGCATCCTCTCAACCCTAAATGGTTGATAAAACATTAGGAATCTAAGCTAAGATTTTATTTGTTTGAGCATAACCATAAAAGTTTAAGGTATATATAGAGACAAAAAAATAGAGCCTGCAAAGACTCATATGAGATCCATACTTTAGCTCTACCATTCTCACTTTTTAAACCTATCCTATGAGATCCATACTTTAGCTCTACCATTCTCACTTTTTAAACCTCCTATGTTTGCCTTCAAATAATAACAACATGTAGACCTAGGGAGAAGGATTCTTAAAAGGAAAAATGAGCGGAGGGAAGTTCATAAAATGGAATGACTGGACAGGAAATAATCTTCTTAAGCCAGGCTTAGAGCTTATAGGAGGAATTGGTTAGGAATCTTTTATAAGGATTGCAGAGACAACACATTTTGATCTCATAACAATGTTCATGGAAACTCTAAATGTATTGGGAGATGACTATAAAGCTACAAAGGAAGTTGGGACTGCATCTTTCTAGTTGAAAGGAAAGGAATACAAATTGACCTGAGAAGACATAGCTCAATGCTTTGAAGTGTCAAAATGAGGTTATCTCAAAGCAACTAATAGAAATCAAACTAAATATGAATGATTTTTAGCTCTCTATAGTTAATGGTATAACTCTATACCACTCCTCTAATAGTAAAGCCTCAAGAATCAAAAGCCACATGTTTAGATTATCCATAAATTCATAGAATTGAACATTAATGAAAGGATCAATCTAATAAAATTACATAATTTAAGATTTATTCTTTCTCTAGTGCATAAAGAATAAGAGAAAGTCAACACTCCTTAGATGCTAGTATAGAGATTGGATATGATACCTCATAAAAAGTTTAAATTTATGGCACATTACACCATACAGGATAGCCAAGAATGTCAAGGCCATTCCTAAAAACAAAGAGGAGAGGTGAAACTAAATTTTCCTTTAATGGTAATTTTTAATTCTACCAAATGAAGCCATTAATGAAAAGATATTGCTAGGAATGAAAATTTCAAAGAGAACTATTAATGAAACCATTATTCTTCAAGAACAAAATGAAAAAGTAAGTAATGAAGAGAATATAAATGTTGAGGTAGATAAAGTGGTAAGGACAAGAGTTGAGGTAGTATCAAAGATTGGGCAAGCAACCTCTAAGGACACTCTATCCACATTTGCTCTACCATCTCAAAAACCTACTCCCTTACCCTTTAAGCAAAAGTTTCTAGAACAATCATCTGTACTAAATAGAAATATGAGTATGGTGGATGCAAAATTCATAACTCTATAGAATATAAAGGTGAACTCAAACCATTTAGTGTTGGATATTTCTAAAACTTTGCATTGGATCATAGCTCATATACATTTGGGCATTCTATCATAAAACCAATTTAACCTTGAAGAGCTTGCCCTAAAGATAAAGAGAAAGGGAAGGTTAATTTGGAGGAAGACGAAGCTAGTATGACAACAACTCCATATGATCAAGCTATCCATGATATAAAGAACGAAGTGGAGAATCTTGTGTTCCATAGCTTTAATAGCCTTAATCTATTTGAAGTGTCATTATCTTGGAACCACCCGAATCTCCAAACTTAAAACTTGAATCTTTTTCTTTTTTTTTTTTTCTTTAAATTTAATTTTATTCAAAATTGATGGTTTGACTACATGTATTTATGAATTTTTATTATATTTTTATATGTATTGAATGCCTCTTTTTTTTTAATGAATTCTAATTATGTTCAAATGTTTGTATTCTTTTCTTGTCCTGATTTGAGACTTGTTTTCCTTAAGAGTCTCCCTTCACAAGTTATCAACTTGTCCATGGCGATAAGTATATAATTCATACAAGTAGTAGTAATACACTAAGAGTGCAAATATCATTCCTACAAAGATCATGTATATGTATCAAAATATGAAGGCTCTATTTTTATGTAGAAAGTATTTAAATGTTACTTGGACTAATCAACTAAAAATAACTTAAATATTAACTGAACAAAGTAAACTACAATAAAATATAGAAACAAGTACTGAGAAAATCTTATATGAATGAAACTATGATAATTGATTTCACTAATGGAAATTTGTGATTTTAAATTCTCTAATGACAAGTTATATTAGGTGTTGTAACTATCAGTTTGTTATATGGTGTTCAAGTCCTTTGTCTTAAGTAGTCACGTAAACATTACAATCTTATTTAATTGAATTATTTCTCAATGTGCATCATAAAAGTAAGATCAATCATTTGGACCTACCAATCCCTAATGGTAGCAATAGATTAAGTGGATATCTCTAATTATTAATTGGGAGTTGACACATTTGTGGGAGATTGGAATGCATACATTTGATGCATCAAAGTAAAATTTGTAATTATATATTGCACTTATTTGAATAATTAGTGATTTTTCTACCTATTTAATGCAACATTTATATCTCATTCTTTAGCATCCTCATAAGAACATATGCATTGCATAAATGATCACTTAGATATGTGCATTTGATAAATATAATAGTAACAGTTGCATCGTTACATTTGGAGCACTTGAATATAGATATGACATTTCATAGTTGTATTATAAATTGTTATATGTGGTATGTATATTATTATATAATAAATGCATGTACCTTAGAACTTATTAAAAGTGTAAGGATCATATGGGAATTATTAGAATGATAGAAGTGATAAAGGAATTAAGAAGAGGGAATAAAAGAGAAAAATTGAGCTTCTAACCAATAGTGACAATTCGCCATGATTTTGTCTTATTAGAATAGGTATACAAATTTCCTTTAGGTGTAGATAAAAGAGGAAAAATAAGTAGGGTACATCAAAAGAAAGAGAGAGCAAAGACAGAAAGAAAGAAAGAAAAAGAAAAAGAAATAAGCTATCTTAGAAGAAATCCTAAGCTTTCCTTATTTTGGTAAAAGGGATAAGTGAGTCCACCTTCTTCCCATATGAAATTACTTCTTCATAACATGTTAAACATGTATAATAAGTAAGAATTATAGAGTAATTACAGCTAGCATTCATGAATGAAGGTTGTTAGAAGAAGAGGAGAAATAAGAGCAGAATTGTGTTGGTTTTTTTTTTTTCATAATAGACTATTGTACCTATAATTTTAGAATTCTAAAAGATGAATTAGGTAAAGTGAAAAATATTAAAGTTTTAGATTTAAGCCTCATATAGATGTATGTAAAATAGTTTTGCCAAATATGTTATGTATAAATAGATATGGCTCCTTGATCAGGATTGATTCATAACTAAGCTAAAACCTCTTTAATCTAATATTTTTTCATATATTTTGATGGATTTATAGGCTAAGTTAGACAAAGTGTAAAACATGAAAGTTGTATAGTTATATCCCTTCCAAATGTTTGTAAAACATAGTAGTTAAATGTGTTGTGGATGAAGAGATATTGTTCCTTGATTATTACTAACCATGAACATAATGAAACTTGCTTAGTTTATTGATTCTGTTTATCCAAAATATCATGGCTCTAGAGTGGGAAATAGGTGAGGTGAAAATAATGAAGTTTTATAGTCATGCCTCATATAAATGCCTATAAAATAGTCTTACTAAATATGTTATGGGTGAAGAGATATTGCTCCTTCAATATGACTGAATATGGACTGATTAAAACCTACTCAACTTGTGATTGTTCATTTATTTTTATCACCTTATAGGTTGAATTAGACAAAATTTTAAAACTTAAAAAAAAAATCCTTTCTGTGTTGCATAGCTATTGGTAAATTAGTTTTACAGTTAGATATGTACAATTTGAGATATGTCTAAGATTGTAAGACATGATGAAATTGTGATCACATAGCAACAGGTCATACTTCAAAATTCATTATATTTTTTATAGGGCTTAAATTGACCTTAATTTTTACTATTTTGTATCCCTATATATCTAGTATAATTTAATAAAAAAAAAACCAAGTCATTTAGATAAATATAGCTAGAGTTATGACAGTGAAGGTGTAGTAAGGTCAGGCTGTCATACAAGAATAATAAACATAGGCACTAGACCCACTTGCATGAAACATGACCATAGTTGAATATCAAGTATACAAACTCATTTTGACCTATTTTGTAATCATATATGTATTACATGTTATGACCTCAACATATTAAGGAAGCTTAAGAGAGAGGTTCAAACCAACCATAAAGGTTAGTTGCATTAAAAGTGAGTAGAAGCTATAATTGGATTCTAATATGTATATGTGTGATTTTAAGATATGATTAGGTTTTATTATGTTTATATGTGATTGAATTGTGACATTTTATATGTGAATGCAAGTCAATTAAAAATTATATAATCTTATGTTAGTTGTTATACTATTTTGAATGAACACTTGCATATGGAACTAAAAAAATGTTGTGACCGATTTGTTAAACACTTGCAAAGCACTTAGCAAAGGGACCAATATGTCTTAGTATGGCACATGTTATTGCTCAAATGAATCACATGTTATATGTTGGCCAGTAAAAGCAAGTATCACTTAATTCACATAAATTTTGTGGATCAGTGTTTGCCTTATAAGGTCATGACCAAATCAAATAATCAATTGCATTTGCATTTGCATAAGCTAATCCTTGTACTTGTAAAGTATTCAAATAATAATTGATTATTGATTATGCCATTAGAATCTAATTACTATTTTTATTCATTGAGTCACAACTCGCCAAATCACAATTATAATTTTTAGATAGTAAAATATAAGGTTTAGGGATTTTTTAGCATAAAGTTTTACACTTATATACATGAAGTATAGGTCGTCAATTGAATTTCTACTTTTTCTTCTTATATCATGTAAATACACCAAGATAGGAATCATTTTGTGGTCAGTAACATTAAATGGGTTGTACTTAACATATATGTATATTAAATAAGGAATTGATATGCTTTTGGGTTGTATATGAATGACAAGTTCACTTTCATACATATGAATATTTGGAAATGGATGTCACACTTAATAAATGGAAATGGATGTTACATTCGATGTTGTGACGATGGAGTGTAGCAAGTATGTTAGAATGCCCCCATTATATGGAGAACTCTGATGCTTTTACTATTTTTAAAAGGGGGAACACATCATGGTTTGACAACCATCATAAAGTTTTACCGCTAGAACATCCATTTTGGAAGGAATTGAAGCTTTTTCATTAAAAATATGGTTTGGTTTAGAAAAGGAAAATTAGCACATTTTAGGCATTGAAGACTAAAAAGATCATAGAGAAGTGCGACTAAGGTTCCTATTTTAAAAATTTTTCCTAAAGGAAATAAAAAATCTTTTAGGGGTTTAACATACTAAAAGGTCCCTAGTTAGGCATAATCTAGATGTCATGCATATTAAGAAAAATATATTTCATAATATGTTCAACACTATTATAAATGTGCAAGGGACCATAAATGATAATGCCAAATCAAGGGAAGGCTTGAAAAAGTTTTATCAATAACTAAAACTAAAATATGATCCTAGTACAAAAATATCCTAAACCTTGCAACATTTTGAACAAAATGGCTAAAGAAGTATTATGAGAATGGGTGAAATGGTTACGATTTCTATATGGATAAATGTCAAATTTGGCCAAATGTATGGACATTAAAAATACAAGTTTTTTTTAATGAAAATCTATGATTATCATGTGTTCATGTCACGATAATGTCCATAGCATTCATAAACTCATCTAAGGAGATGTTTGGTAAGAACTTACAGAATTGAGGCTTTCTTTAACAATTTAACTATTGTTGTTATAAAAAAGGGAGACATATCTATGGCTTGAGGAAGAGATTTCAATTACTTATTGTAAGCTTGAATGCATATTTACTTTATCTTTTTAGACTTTACGAACTATCTTCTAATCCACTTAGATTATAAAGTGAAGATAACAGGTTACAATATAAATGGATGTATCCATTTAAGAGGCAATGAATCAAAACTATACTTAATTTTTTTTATACAATATTTATTAAGTGAAAGAGTAGTCATCAAATTTAATGATGGATTTTTTATTTAGGTACCTCTGCAAGTTGAAAAAGAATATTATAAATAAAGCTAAGGTTGAAGGCTCGATATGTAAAATATATTTGGTAAAAGAAGATTTATAGTTTTGTGTGCACTACTTTGAGCCCTATGTAAATACAAGGCATCAAGAAGTTCAAAAAAAACTGTGATGAATATGAGATAATTATGAAGAACATAAAAGGATTTTATCCATATTCAAACCTATAATCAATCTTAATATGTTATTTGGTTATCTAAGAATTAGTAAAAAGCCCATATGCATCTTTAAGGACATCTAGAATTTGTTCTAGTAAGATTGGTCCATACCTGTGTTCAAATCTTAATGTGCTCCTACTTTTAAGAACTAACTTATAGAGGCTGGTAGGGTCAGCTCAGGTCCTTCTAACCACACTATTTGGTCTAGATCCTTCATTGACCATGACATTGCCTTTTTAAGCTTTTTTACTTATTAATTTTCCATTTTTACTAAATGTTAGGTCAAAGTATATTTTTATTATTTGAGTCTAAGGAACACAAATGTGTGGCCACTCCTTATGAGATGTTTAATAAGACATATATCAAGCAAAAAGAGGGTCGATTTATTGATTAGAAATACCAAGGCATTAATGTAAGTTAAAGGAAAAAGTAATTGATCCTAAATGCATTAAGAAATTCAATATCATTTGTTTAAACATGTTTTCATGAAGTGAAGAGGATGACGAGAGAGGCTTCATAACTATTGGAGGGTAGAGTAATGATTGATCACTATTAATAAGGTCTATATCAAGATTGTTTATGGATACAAGAATAGTTAAGTACACACCCTGAACTCATAAGTGATGGCTTATTACTCAAGCTTAAACACTAACCCTACATCAATAACATCCTATATTACATTTAATCCTAATATGGAGGAATGCCTTATATGACAAGATTTGCTAAAAGTTTGATTAGTAATTCACTACCATACGAGACTAGATTCTTGTTGTCCCTTGGTGCCCTAAAAGGAGGTTGAATAGGGTAACGATAAGTAATTCAAAATAAAAACTAAGTATGGAAATGAATTAAGAATCACGACATGAGATTTATAGAGGTTCAGTATAACTTGCCCACATCCTTTACTTTAGTATTCCTTTTAGAGCCTTCACTTTCAAGATAGATTAAAATGTCATCAACCACCTTTACAATAATAGTTGCCAAGCACTATAGAGCCATTGCAAGTAGACTATGGGCGCCACTAAAACCTTATCCCAAAGTAGTTTTCAGGTACTACTTTAAACCTTTCACAAAGTATGGTTTTAAGATATATTAACTAAGGGCTTCCTCAAACAAAATAGAAATTTATAACTCTCCCACTCAAGTAATAAAACACTTTAAAGTACACTAACAAAGTATGCTTGATCTGGTTGAAAGTATTGAGAGAATATCTGGAAAAGCTTGTTCTTTAAACTTTGTTTTAAAGATAACACTTACAGGCTTTAAACAATGAACTTCTATTGATTGCTAGGTTAGTCTTGGTTCACCTTTTTTATTTAAAAATAGCTTTCATAATAGAATACTTGCTTAATAGAATTGTTTTCTTTATTTGTTTATATTAAGACCGGGTCATTTTATAAGTTGAAACAAAGAACTAATCGTTAGAAAGAAAGTTGTCACTTCATATTACAAATGTAGACACTCAATGCCTATTGGGAATTCTCCATTCCTATTGTTAAGTCATCAACCATCATTGATTTCATGAAAACAAATGCTTATTAAGCAACATACAACTTGAACAGTTATTGGTACAAACGAAATGCCTGTTAGGACTAGTTGTTAGAGAAAAATGTAACACCTCAACACAAATCATATGCATTTTAATTATGTTATAGTTGAATATATGCATAGGATAAACAATTTTTTTAGGCATGTGAATTTGAGAAACACAACGATGACACTTGCACCATTACATTTGGGACACTTCAACATATATGCAATGTTTATATGGTTGCATGACAAATTATGTTATGTTGTGTGCATGTTATAGTATCATAAGTAATGGTGTTTTAAAGCTTAATTAAAAGTATAAGGAGCATCTAGGGATTAAGAGATGGATGAAGGTGCTTAAGGAGTGAAGAAGAGGGACTAAAAGCAAAACTTTTAACTTTCAACCAATAAGAACAAGCCCATAATCTTTTGTCTTGTTCAAATAAGAATACAAATTATAATTCTCTACCATTAAGGTCTAGTAAGAGAAGAGATAAGGGCAAAATACAACAGAAGAAGGAAAGCAAAGACAAAAAGAAAGAAAGAAAGAAAGAAGAAGAAGAAGAATAAGAAGAAGAAGAAGGAGAGGGAGAAGAGTGAGCTACCTAGGAAAGAATCATAACGTTTTTTGATTTCGGCACATTAGGTAAGTTAATTTATCTTTTTCTCAATTGAAATTAACCTCTCACGACATGTTAATCATGCATGGTTAGTGAGAATTATAAAGTAATTGAGGTAGAACTCTTGGATGGAAGTTATAATCCAAGAGAATAAGAGCTGATTTTGTTGGTTTTACTGTTAGAGCAGAATTTTGCACCCACAATTTCATAACCCTAGATGCAGAATTAAGGAAAGTTCAAAATATGAAAGTTGTAGCTTTATGCCTCATATAAATGTATATGAAATAGTTTTGCTTGATTTTGTGTGTGTACAAGGAGATATGGCTCCTTCAGTAGGGTTGGGTCACATACGAACCAAGATGATCTCAGTGTTCTATTTTCTTATATTTTCATGGCCTTATATTCTGATTTTGACAAAGTGTAAAAAAATGAAACTCGTATCTTTATATCCCCTCTAAATATCTGTAAATTAGTTTTGATTGATTTGCTGTGTGGAAAGAGATATGGCTTATTGATTGGGACTAACCCTATACTGGGATGAAACCTCACATTTCTTTTAATTATATTTTCCAAGAATTTGATGGCCATAGCTTTAGAATTTAATGATAGTCCAAACTTGAAATTGTATATTTATGTCTGATCTACATGCCTGTGAAATATTGTTGCCAAATCCAGTATGGTTGTTGAGATTTTGTCCCTTCATCATGACTATTTGTCAATATGTTACAAACCTACTCACCTTGAGATTTGGTCCTTTATTTAGGTGACTTCATATACTGAACTAGACAATGAGTAAAACATGGAAAATATTCTTTTATATGTTTTTTAATGGGTGGTAGACTATTATTACAACTGGATTGGTAAAATCGAGAATACCCAAGAATGCAAGACCTACTTAAACTGAGATGACATTGCAATAGGGCAAAAATTCAAAAATTTGCCATAATTTCTGTGTGTATGATATTGGCTTGAAATTTGAATATGTTGTATCATTATGTGTCCAGTTTATTTTAAAAAAAGAATTAAGTAATTTGGATGAGTATATCTAGAGTTATTATTATGAGAGTATAGCAAGCTCAGATTGCCATATAAGGAAAATATGCATAAACACTAGGTCTACTTGCATGAATCATGTCATAGTTGCATAACGAGATGAAAATCTTACTTTATCATCATGGATTGATTTGGTGTATTGAAATAGGTCCTTGAGGCATTGACTATAATAGTGCGAATAAGCCGAGACCATCCACGACTAAATAAGCTTGAAGGAGGAGGTAAGTAAATAACTAATGGTACTATATGTGTGATTAGTTAAATGCCATGAACTTATACTCAATGGAATTAAATGTTGTTTAATGTGATGATATTATGGCATACATAGATGAAAGATTGTTATATTCTTAATTTATTTATTTTCATGAGATGTTGATAAATTATGACTTGAGAATGGGAGAATGTGGTGATATGAGCTTCCAAAGTTACGGGTGTTATTATTAGTCATTATATTACTAAAATTTTGTTAGATTTATAGTTGATTAGTTTAAAGGCTAATACTTGATGTTGTTGGCAAGTAAAACTATTCGATAGCCTATGTGGCAATGATATCTCTAGCTTGTTTGGCAATAATATATATAAGAGCCTGTGTGGCGATAACATTTGATAACCTATGTGGTGATAACATTTGATAGCTTGTGTGGTGATAACATTTGATAGCCTGTGTGGCAATAATATTTGATAGCCTGTGTGGCGATAAAACATTTGATAGCCTGTGTGGCAATAATATTGGATAGTCTGTATGGCGATAACATTTGATAGCCTATGTGGCAATAACATTTGATAGCCTGTGTGAAGATAACATTTGATAGCCTATGTGGCGATAACATTTGGTAGCCTGTGTACTGATAACATTTGATAGCCTGTCTGGCGATAACATTTGATAGCCTATGTGGTGATAACATTTGATAGTTTGTGTGGCAATAACATTTGATAGCCTGTGCGTGGTAATGACATTCGATAGGCAGTGTCGCAATGAGATCTATAGCCTATGTGGCAACAATGTTTATAGCCTACGTGGCAATTAAAAATGAAAGCCTTTCTGGCAGTGATATATATAGCCTATATGGCAGTAATTTATGATAGCATGTGTGGCAATAACCTTTGATAGCCTATATGGCATTTAAGAGTAAAAACTCTTTATTTTGTACATGGATGTGATGATGAGTTATTTATATTTAAATGTTGTTATGTTATTTGTGGCAATAACCTTTGATAGCCTATATGACATTTAAGAGGAAAAACTCTTTATTTTGTACATGGATATAATGATGAGTTATTTATGTTTAAATGTTATTATGTTATTTGAGATTGAAGTATCGTTATGCATTTACGTATTGAGTATGCAAGCTCATTCTTTTGCATGAAATCTTATTTCAGGAAGAGTAGACTAAAGACTGCGTTCAGGTACATTTCGAAGTTGTTGTCTTGCAGTATGTGAGAGGTTAGGCCAGTATGCAGTCTATTAGTATTTTAGCTAGTTTAGCCATGTATACTTTGTTGTAAATAGTTACTATGTTGTGAACAAGAGACATAGTAGAAAAAAATAGGAAAAACAAATTTGAAACCATGTCTTTTAATGACAATGGATAAATAAGAGAAAATTTTAAATGATTAGTACAGAGGGTGTCACATTTTAGTGGTATTAGAATGGGTAAATGATTATGTAGATATGTGTAATATGAATGTGATATATATGATATTTGCATTATGTTAATCTTACATGCTTTAGCTTAGAGGAGTATGGATGCACCTGATAGAGTTCATACTAGCCCAGAGGTTAAAAATGAGTCTGTTGACTCTATTCATGCATGTGAGCATGTTGACAGTAAGTTATGGCTAACACCCAAGAGAGGGCGATGAACTGGGTGATAAAAAAAATTATTCAAAATAATATTAGAATGCTAGAGTATTATAATAAACTCTAAAGACAAAGTGCAATTCAGATAATTTAGTGAAGTAATAAGTCATAATTTTAATGTTATAATGATGATTAATTAAGATATGATGTGAATTAAAAAGGATGAGTAAAAGATATGAAGGTGAAAGATGTTAAGTCATGAGGAGAAAGTAAGTGAAAGTTATGACGCATAA